>CAJQZM010041535.1:0-19378 GCA_907164665.1 Colias nastes | reverse complement strand
GTGCGGTCTACTTGGTCTACTCGGTAATAGGTTTGGTCTACTCGAAGGTGCGGTCTACTTGGTCTACTCGGTAATAGGTATGGTCTACTCGAAGGAGCGGTCTACTTGGTCTACTCGGAAATTGATGTAGTCTACTCGGAAATTGGTGTGGTCTACCTACTTGGCCTACTCGGTGAAGGTGAGGTCATGGCGACATATCCAAGGGTGTGGTTTTATGAAACCACGGTAAAAGTGAAACTGTTCGAACGGTTCCGAACACTGCTTTGTGTAGCGCATGTCGCGTGCCGAGTAGGTATACGTACTCGGCAGCCGCGATACACGCGACATGCGCTACACAGACCAAAAAGTTTGAGACGATGTAATAAAAGTTTCACTTTAAAAAAAAACAATCAAATTCAAACGTACCTATATTTTATTACCATATTAGTTATATATTTTTATATACAGCATAGGTGTAAATGTAATAGACATATATCTAATACCTACCTACCTATAAAATAACTAAACTTAAGTTTTATTGGAAATATTTTCATAGGTAATTATATTATGTCGGTTTAGGTTAAAATCTATTTTTAAATGTTAACAAATTCATCACACACCTTTATACCTTCCTTGGAAAAAACTTACCCCATTCGGGAATCGAACCCGGGACACCAATAAATCGGCGATAAATTAAAGTGTGAACCCATGACTGCCCTCCCAATTTACATAAATTCCAACGCGACACGTCCTTTATCAATTTGTTTATTTTTCTAACTCGACCTGTCTTAATAAAAATAATCACTTATTTTATTAAACCAGTTTTGGTGGATTTTAGTCCTCTGGTAGCTGCGGGTTAGAGGGTGGACATTTTAATCCATCTTTCGATTATTATGCGAAAACTGCTGAAGTATTTTTGATGGAATATTTTGTGAAAGTTTAGTTGTGGAGTGGTTGATTGCAGTGAAAGCGTTGGTTTATAATTAGGTACCTAATATAAATAAAACGCTAGTCGATTAGACTTGTAAAACTATTTGAACCTTATTGCATAAGTAATAATTGGTTACATTTAGTCCTCAATGTACCTAATAAAAATTATAATTAATTGTAAATAATTATTTTAATTCGTCTAATTACCTCTATACTCTTAATTCTAATTTGATTTTTCTTATTTTACAAAAATTATTAGCGCCTAATATTTTTTACACCCGAAGGGCTAATGATTAAGCTACACTTTTATGTCAGGCGTATAAAATTAATATAATAAACATTTTTTTAATGATTTAATGAACAGCTAATACTGTAAAGTATAAAATTGTACATAATTAGATTTCATTTGAACATACCAAACAACAAAATTGTTGCTTTATTTAGTAAGTAGATATAAAATGTAAAGTGGTAGTCGAGGTGGCTTCGACATTAATTGAGCCAGCTCGCACAGGGCAATTACTAAAACCAAGGGTCCTATGGGTAGATCTCCAATGGCATAGAATAATGTCTACGTGAAGAAGTAGCACATGAAATAAATGAATGCTACTGTATTTCGTCTGATGAATGGAGGAGCCAGAATCCCGTATCGTTTTCGTCACTTACCTTTCTGTTATTTCATCAATTATTAACCTACCTAATTATTAAAGCTGGTAATGTTTATAAATAGTAATAGTAGATAGTTAAATATATTTCTGGATATTTATCATAACGCCAATAATTATAATTATCTATTCAACTAGACATTTTTGGCGAAGTAGGTTTCTTGTTGTATCGTCGACATAGAGATATAGAGACAGTAAGAAATTCTGGGAAATCTCTTTACAAATCATGTTTAATTTTAATTTTAATTTTTTAGGCATAATAATAGTGATTCTAAGGAACAGTTATATTAATTGAAAATTTAAATAAAACATGTTTCTACTTTCTATTGCCAATACAAATATTACCTACGTATCATAATATAATGTTAGAGTCACCAATGTAGGAGTCACCAATGTAGGGGCTTGTTATGTGCGGGTGTAATAAAAGATGGATAACTACGCAAAGGTTATATTTCGTTAACTACATATATTTATTCGTATGTAATTAATATTCGACCTAATGCGACCCACCCGCGTCCCGACAAGCCCGTGACTGTCTGTGCATAGCGCACGAACTGTTTATATATGAGTTACCGTGTGAACTTTCTTTGGGCTACACTTGAAATTCGATAACTCATAAATTGGCTTGTCGTCGCTACATCATTCCCCCCTTAAAAAATAAAAAGGGTATACAAGTAAAAAAATCTTACAATAAAATTAAACAATAAACAGATGGGTGTATATAAAATGTCGCTATATAAGGTTACAAAATGTTTACAATATAAAGTATAAAAAATTTTCACAATATAAATCAATCAATACGTATCGTATACAAGTGGTTAACAGTTAACACTTAACACCTAATTTTGTTAAACTATTTATGTTATTACAAAAACTCGGTTGGGTCTTCTAAGTGGCGTGCGATATTTTGTTGCACGTCAATTAACACTTAGTAACATCAACATTTCAAATCTCAATACGTTCTTTACACTTGTATCGTTTAATATTACAAAGGCTATTACTATACACTCATAAGCCATAAATCAAAAGTACTTAAATTTCTAAGTAGTAAACATTTCAATAAAAACTTAACACAAACATAAATTTGAAATACCATACTTAAAACGTTAAACAATGAACTCGTTTCAAAATTACTTAAGTGTTATTATTTATTAAATACGATGTGTTGATTACTAAGTATTTATTATACATTTCTATGAAGTCTTACGAATACTTATAATCATCGTAATTCTAATAAATTTAAAATAGTTGAAACAATTACAAATACAATACTATTACCTAAATCGTACCGGTAATCGTATAGCTCTTCCACTACGCGTGGTATGTGTATTAGGCAATTCGCTACTTGGAATTTGTAACGGAACCTTAGTATCTGCCCCAGATATCATATCACTATCATCATTCAAATAATATGCAGGTTTTAGACGGTCTACAGATATTCTAACTTTCCTGCCAGTCATTTGAATGTAAAATACCTTTTCCTCTCGACTCAACACACGATAAGGACCGTCGTATGTTGGTTGTAAAGGCTTACGTACTGCGTCGTTTCTTACAAAAACATAATCGCACTTTTCTAAATCGGGGTGAGTAAATATGTTCCGTCTTTCATTCTGCCTAATAGCTACTGACTGATATTTCCTAATAGAGTCTCGTAATTTACTTACATACTCAAGACTGCTATCTATTTCTAAACTCGATTTTTTATCGTAATAATCACATGGTAATCGTAAAGTTGTTCCGTACGTAATTTCTGCTGCGCTTATGCCGGTATCACTTCTTACTGCTGTTCTAAGTCCTAGCAACACAGTTGGTAATTCCGTAACCCAAGATGATGATATATTGCATAAACGAGCCGTTAATGCCGCTTTAAGCGACCTATGCCACGCTCTACCGCCCCGTTACTCTGTGGGTGGTAAGGTGTCGTACGCAACTTATTAATACCTAATAACTTCATTAGTGTAGCAAATAATTGACTTTCGAATTGGCGTCCTTGATCGCTTGTTAGCCTTTTCGGACAACCAAAGCGAGAGATCCATCCTTCATATATTACACGCGAAATCGTTTCAGCAGTTATATCTCTCGTAGGAAAACATTCTGGCCATCGCGTCCCCCTATCAACTATGGTTAGGCAATACCTAAAACCTTCGGGTGAAGTGGGTAAAGGTCCAATTAAATCAACATGAATATGTTCAAACCTATCGCACTGCGGAAACGTTCCTAAACCTGACATTGTATGACGATTAACCTTCGATCGTTGACATTCAATGCATGTTTTAGCCCATTGGCCAACGTGACGATTCATATTTGGCCAATAAAAACGATTTTGAATCAATTTGCGTGCAGTCCTTATTCCGGGATGACATAAATTATGTACACTATCAAATGCAATACGTCGAAATTTATCAGTCAAGTAGGGTCTAATTTTATCATTATCTAAATTACAATAAATAAATGTACCGCTTTCAGGTAACATAATTTTCTTTAACCTATTATTAGCGTCTTTCGAATTAGATAATTGTAACATATAAGAATCTTGTTGTTGATCCTTAGCAAGTTCCGCGTAATCTATTACAGTGGGACAAATTATTGTTGCGACTCGAGATAACGAATCTGCAACGACATTATCTTGCCCACTTACGTGTCTCAAATCCGTTGTGAACTCACTAATGAATATCAAGTGTCGTGTACGTCTGGGTAACTCTTTCTCGCTATTTACTTTAGAAAACGCGTAAATTAACGGTTTGTTATCCGTATAAACCGTTAACTGTCGTCCTTCGACCATATTTCGAAAATGACGAATAGCCAAGTAAATTGCTAATAACTCCCTATCATACGTACTATACTTGCGTTCAATCTTAGATAGATTCTTAGAAAAATAACCTACATGAGTATCCGATGCGTCCGTCATAAGTGCGAGCGATGCATCGGCCCTAGGGTGCTAAAAAATCTGCACTTTATAAACCAAAACATAGGTTGAGTTACCTCGGCGATAATAATTAATGACCATTTATACGGTCGCCGTAAACTAAGATCTAAAGTCATTAACTTAGTACCAAATGTCTTAATTACACTACCGTTTGCCGCGTAAGGTTTATAATCACTACACAGTACACACTCACTCGCGGATCGGTTATTTTTCGACACTGGTAAAATTAAAACATTTTTTAGTCGGCTCTCCTGCTGCTTCTGCCACGCACAGGGCTGAATGTACTTGCTGGCGTTATGCTTAAAGCAGTAATGAAAAAACATAACCAATTTGGTTTTCTCTGTTTTGAGCTTCCTGCACGATTGCGACTTTGCGATGCGGAACGATGCGTGCTATTTCCATACCTTCGACCGCTAAACGATTTGCCTCTCGAGCCTGCACATTCCAGCTGGTTTATCCGCTGCTTTAGTTGTGCTAACTGCTCGAGAAGGTTTAACTGTACCGACGAAACTACTCTAACTGGAACTGCCGGATTCATTTTTAATTGTTAACAAACGATATCTATGCAATTCACTATAATAATGTTCACTTTTCGTCGGGAGTCACCAATGTTAGAGTCACCAATGTAGGAGTCACCAATGTAGGGGCTTGTTATGTGCGGGTGTAATAAAAGATGGATAACTACGCAAAGGTTATATTTCGTTAACTACATATATTTATTCGTATGTAATTAATATTCGACCTAATGCGACCCACCCGCGTCCCGACAAGCCCGTGACTGTCTGTGCATAGCGCACGAACTGTTTATATATGAGTTACCGTGTGAACTTTCTTTGGGCTACACTTGAAATTCGATAACTCATAAATTGGCTTGTCGTCGCTACAATAACATAGCGTCAAAATTATCTCATTTCACTGCGTTTGCGTATCTTTCATGTTTTTCATAGACTTAATTTTAGTTACCTATATAACTGTTATTTAGCCATAAAGATTACTAGATGATAATGTAACTGCAAATATTTTGTTAAGTTAATATTAAACACAATAATTTTCCTGTCATTAAGTATTTATAGAGGGTTTTTTGATAATTTAATGTTTAAATAGGTTTAGGGTATTTTGATAAGAAATGTATCCATTCTTACTCTAGAATCTAGATTATGGTAATATTGAACAAACAAAAATTTAATTTAGTATAAGCCTAGTCATCTGGTAAAATTTAAGGGCGAAATAGTTTTAAAATCAGGAAGAGCGGAGTTCGATCGTAGGGAGACAGATTTGTATGGAAATAGTCGTTGTACATTTATTTCCCATTTTTGATTTGGAATAAAAAAAACAATCATACAAAAAATTGTTTTATTAATTTCTACAAAATAAAAATACAGTAAAAAATCTTAACACTAAAATGCCGAATGAATCTTACAAAAAAATAATATTACATAGCTAAAGATACATTAAAAATATTTGTACATATTATCACTCATTCCATTCTTATAAGATAAAACTGGTCCTAAGATACTGTTACTGAATGACTATTTTTCTTAAGATCTTTGTCATACCTTAGAAAAACTAAACTATTTAAAATATATTACACTTATGCTTTATTTTCTTTTTCACTGTGAAGCATCTTCATACCAGCTTCATCATCCAATTTATCTTTAAATTTACCATTATTAAAGTAATCTTCAATCTCTTGAAGTGTTTTATCTTTTGTTTCAGGCAAGATAAAATGAAGAGTAATTAACGATATCGCCATAAGAGTGCCAAAGAACGCAAACGTACCATAAACTTTAACACTAACTAGCAAATATGGTGTTACTTGTAAAGCAAACATCAATAGCAAAGATAAGGCAAAACCAGATATCAACGAACCTGAACCTCTATGAGCTAGAGGAAAGACCTCACCCAATAATGCCAGTGGAATGGGTGTACAACCTAAATTGGCAAGAATGAAGTACAGTACGAACAGCATTATTGGTATCCAAGTGCGTGTTGCTGAAATAACTCCCTGAGCAACTAAGAATAAATATAAACAAGCACAAAACAATACAATTATCGCAGGGAACGCTGTACCGAACAATAACGTTCTCCGTTTCAATAGTTTAACTAATATTGAAGATAACGTAGCGCTTGTGGTTATAATTATATCAATTGCTAATGTATAGTAAAATGAATTCATCTTATTTCCTGTGACTGCTTCAATGATTTGTAACGCATATGCAGGAAAGATGTGTCTACCGCACGTTTCTAACAATGTCGCGCTGAATATGATTATAATGAGTGGTTTAATAAAGTCGCGTCTTGTAAATTTCTTGAAGAATTCCTTCACCCTCGTTTTCATTGTTCGATTCAGTGGTATTTCCGACATTCTTTCCTTCTGCGCCCGGATCAATTCGTCAAATTCTCGCCGAGATGATTCACTGTTTCCTCTTAGCCACAGGAAAGACTTTTCGCTTTCTTCAAACCGTTTCTTTGAAGCTAACCACGCTGGGCTCTCTGGCCAGGTTATAATGATGGTTAGTGCGACGGCATGTGGCACAACGCCTAGTAAAGCAATAGTTCTCCAGTGCAAGAAGTATCCCAGAATATGAATTACAGTATTGCCCATGCAAACTGCGACCGTCTTCATATTGAGAAACATCCCTCTATTAGATGGACTGCTAAATTCTCCAATAACTACAGCTCCCAAGCAAACAGTGGCACTAGCTGTTAAGCCACCCAGTAATCTTCCAATGATTATCGTTCTTATATCGGTGGCAAAATATATTAGCAACCATCCAATAGTCCCAGGTATCATGGCGATTGCATGTGCCATTTTTCTCCCTTTCAAATCCATGAGCAAGCCAGATATGAAGAAGCCAGGAAAGCCGGCAATCCCGATGCATGATGCTGGAAAACAAAAGCAGATATTAATAGAGATAGAAACGCAAATAATAAATCCGACAAGGACACAGTGAATGATTTTAAAGACCGTGAATAAAGACTATAGAATATAGATAATAATTAATGTGTCTGTATTAAAGCTTAAAGGCAAGCCGTAAGTAAATAGTGTGTAATAGTATATTATAGAACTGCATCTAAGTAGCTAAACAATATAAGTCAATAGACCGAGCAAATATGCCCTATATAATATAGGGATCTTACTAGAAATTAACTTATTATAATTATGAAGATAAGGCGATACCTATTATAAAACTATGTTAATTTTAAATATATATGGACTTGTTGGTAACAACTTAAATATTTATTACGACTAAAGGTTTGCGATGTTTTCTATATTGCTCTGACAAATTACTAATCGAATAGTTAATTACTATTATAGTTTATAATATATTAAAATAATAAAAACATAACATTTTTTTATCATTAGTCTATTCATTAAATCTCTATGTTTTGAATACGGCTTAGGTTATCAGTCGTCTACATTACTTGATTATAGATAAGAGGCTTAAAAAGTATCATCTTTTTGTAACACGATCTAAATATTGTCATGTACAAATGACATAAAAACGGTTTGTATACAAATAAATTACATAATTTTTTAACTTCATAGTAAAAATTTAATATCTCAGTGAAATTAAAATGGCTAAGTTTGAATCGATCGCACATTGAAAGTTTTATAAAAAAAAGGGCCGAACGTTACAAAAATGTTAATGAATATTTTACTTTGTAATTACGATTTTAATTTTAACGTTCTTTTCTTTTCTAAAAAAATCTGCTAAGAATAACAGAACAATAAAATTGGACTTGAAAATTTTTTTTTTATTGAAGTAATTCCGAGATAGTAATAAGTAAGAATATAATAAGTATTTCTTAGATATTTTAAATAAAGTTAAGAGAGAGAGAGAGAGACATATCAAAGTACTTCACCATGACAATTACATACCAATCCATGATGACATGTGTATGTCAATAGGTATATCAGAGTCAGGCGCCTGGAGGGCGGGGATCAGGCTAGAAGTAAAACTTAGGACCATGCCTTGTCCTATCATGTTGATGAGCACACCTAACACCGCCCATGTCTGAAAGTAATATATATTTTCTTTTACTAGCTGATATGACGACGACGAGGATAATGAAGACAACGTCGCTTACGATGATGATGAAGATGTTGAACACGCTGACGATGATGATGTCGTAGACGACGATGATGATGAAGTCGTCACGACGTCAATGATGGTGAAGGTATAGACTACAACGATGCTGATGATATAGACGACGGTGATGCTGACCATGAAGATATAGTCGTCAGCGATGTTGTTGATATAGAAAACGACAATGATGATGAAGGTATATCCGACAACGACAACGATGATGGTGAAGATTTAGACGACAACGATGATGGTGAAGATATATCCGACAACGATGATGGTGAAGATATGGACGACAACGATGATGGTGAAGATATAGACGACGATATTGATATGATATTATGTCTCATCACATCGGTCTCAACTGGTGTAAAAAGCAACATCCATGAATATAAATTATACAATATTACTTATTAAAATTGTGTGTCAAGTAAACATTATGATGTTTCCGTACGGGTTATTAAGAAAAAACTATTCTAAAATTATTAACAAACATGAGAACATTATATTTATAGAAGTAAAACGTACTTAGATTGAAAGTATTGACCTAATTTTATTATCGAATGGAAAAACTGATGATTTTATCAAATCTATGAACTGAAGTCTTCATTAATCAGTTGTGATCCAATAAAATATTTTATTATCTATTTTCAGGCTTAATATAAAAAATTGGTTTATTCCGTCTACTAATGTTTATATTATATTTTTATTTGTTTGCATTTATTTAAGGTGCTCGTTACTGTTTTATAAAAAAATAACTGAAAAATATTTTTTTTACAACCGTTTCAATAGTTTGTAAGTTAAATCGTAAGGAAACCAGTAAACACATCTAATCTTTACTTGTGAACGTTTTCTTTCTTTTCTTCCTGACTTTCTTATAGGTAGCTACTATTTTAAGTTTACCTTCATACTTTTTCACTCTTTAGAAATTAAATTTCATTTAAAACTTGCAATATAAAACATAAGAAAATAAAGTTCACAAATATTTACTTCTCCACCATCAATGAGTAATTAGTAATTACTTATTGGCATTGTTTCCAACTTCTAAGAGTATACCGTAAAATCAACACACTGCGTAATATCAAACAATAATAAAATTAAATTTTTATAATTACAATGCACAAATGTACCGAAATATAAAGCCTTTCTGCATAAAAATTCACCAACTTTTCCACAAGATATTAAATATGACAAAAAATGCACAATCAAGCACAAATAATCACACAAAAAATATGCAGTCGTTTTGAAAACTCAAGGGACGTCGGTTGAAAATTACCACTATTTTAACTACAGTTTACTAAATATTACTGTCTTTTACCTGTTTAACATAAGGTGGTATCATAACGTCGCACACCACTAACAAATGAATATAAAATGATCTCTACAAAACACATTACCGACATTGTCGCATAATATTATAACGAATACACAAAACTTTACACTAGAGATTAAGTTTTATTGTATATTTATTAAGGCTGAGTACTTATATTGGTTTATACAGTGGGTCTGGTATCTAATCTTTTGCGCAAGTTTTTCAACGATGTAAATCTGTTAGGAATAGACGTTCCCTTCACTACATAGTATAAAACAAAGTCGCTTTTTCTGTCCCTATGTCCCTATGTATGCTTAAATCTTTAAAACTACGCAACGGATTTTGATGCGGTTTTTTGTAATAGATAGAGTGATTCAAGAGGAAGGTTTTAGTATATAACTTATTAGGTTTTAGACAAAGCGGGCGAAGGCGCGGGCGGAAAGCTAGTCTTATTATAAACTGAACTTAAAATCTGGCACGTCTGAAGAATTAATAAAAAAATTGTATTCATATAGAAAACAAATATTTTTAAGCTATTGCATAGCTTTTATCTCAGACTTTGAGCGCGGCGACCGAATGTAAAAATTCCGTAACGAAAAAACCTAACACCCCCCACTCCAACCGGCACAGCGATGCGATACAATAGCTTTACCGCGGCAGTTCTCGAGTGCCACACGTTTTTTTTTATTTTAATGCCTATTTTGTTTAGCAGACAATAAGACAGAAAAACGTCTGCGAGGGCAGCTATATTAATTTACCATTAAAATATAATATATATATACCCATTTAGTATGAACGTGCACGGAGAGTGGCAGATGGACTGCTAATTTGCATGAGAAGTCCTTTGGCATTATACATTTTTTACATTTTTTTTATCTTTGAATCTATTTACTTGTAAACCTAGAACTAACCGGAATTTTATCTGGCATGCACATTTAACCTGAATATATTTTGCCAGATTGCTTCGTAAAAATGTAGAGTCAATTGAGATAAGTTGTAAGCGCTTTTGCATAATACATATTAATTATGTATTATGCAAAAGCGCTTTTGCATATACATATTAATTACATAATACATATTAATACATATATTTTATCGTAGTAACTATTATTTTAAGTTTACATAAATAAAAATAGAGTTTACGAAATATATGAAAATCTTTTACATAATATTAAAGCTACCTTGATGTGTGTGATGTGATAAAAATTACATCGTAGAGTAACGTTACAAATTAAAAACGCCTGTAAAATTTTAAAGGCAAACATGTTTGTCTGTATATTCCATATAAAACTTCCAACAGAGTATTTGTAGGTACATTATAGGAAGGCGAAATACATAATATTAAATAATGCATTAAATTAAATAATTAATTGAGAATTGAGACACATTTAAAGCAAATGTATTGTAATTGAACATATACTTTTACGTTTAGTGGAACTTCCTTCAGTCTGATATATTTTCATTAGTGTGCACCGGAGCTTTTCCTGTACTATGAGTAAGTATAGTATTATCATCATTGATCATCATCTGTGACGATGACAATAGAGCGCCCCCTATTTTGTTTAATTAACTGGGTACCAAAAAAAAATACGATAGGTACTCATTACTGGAATAAGAACTCATTAATCTATACTAATATTATAAAGCTGAAGAGTTTGTTTGTTTGTTTGAACGCGCTAATCTTAGGAACTACTGGTCCGATTTGAAAAATTCTTTCGGTGTTATATAGCCCATTTATCGAGGAAGGCTATAGGCTATATATTATCATCACGCTAAGACCAACAGGAGCGGAGCAATGCGAGTGAAACCGCGGGGAACAGCTAGTTTATTATCAATCTATAGTATTCTTACTATTAAAAAATGAAGGATAAGAAACGAGAGGATGCTTATTGCTTTTTCACTCAGCAACGTGAAATTACCGTGGCAAGGTATCGTAAGCGGTAAGTCGAATGTGGGGAAGCAATGGCACTATTCGACCTATTTTAAGTCGTTTTCTCACCCTAAAATGAGTACAGTAGTACAGTAGTCTATTAAAGTATTAAGAAAACACGGTAAGATTTTTCATATAGATACATATTATATAAGCCACTCTTTAAGTCAATGAATTATGAACTGAACCAAATGTACCTATGAAACAAACGTAGAGAGCAAAATATGTGAGATAAACATCATTATTTGCTATGTGTTAACAAAAATGTTGAAGGATTATCTGAATCTTCAATTACCTGAGATAAGACTTTTAAAGTTATATTCATTGCATAACACAATATCTTCTTTGGATAAGAGCCATTACATTACCTAAGAATCACTACATAGTAGGTAACTATAAAACAGTCGCTTTCTCTGTCCCTATGTCCCTTTGTATGCTTTCATCTTTAAAACTACGCAACGGATTTTGATGCGGTTTTTCTAAATAGATAGAGTGATTCAAGAGGAAGGTTTTAGTATATAATTTATTAGGTTTTAGACAAAGCGGGCGAAGCCGCGGGCGGTAAGCTAGTATACATATAAAACGATTGATTGAAAATCTATAGATACCCATGGGCGTAGCTAGCCATGGGCTCAGGGCGGGGCAACAATAAAAAATAATGATATATGTAACTAGCAACTTTATCCGAGGTCTAATCCCGGTTAATTTTTAGGGCTTCGAACCTCTAAAGGAATAATCAAAACCTAAACGGTTCGCAATTCTACCTTTATCTGCGCTATTAGACGTTACTTCATTCAAAATTTCAATATTCTGGGTTCACGGGAAGTACCCTGTAGGATTTGATTCCTTGCGATCCTTGTGGATGTCGAAAATTTTCTGTATCTGTAACTATGTGGTGCTTCGCTCGCAATCTTAAAGAAAAAATTTTGTCCGATATCTCGGAAACTATCCACTTTAGAGAAAAAGTTATTTTTCTTTTTTTATAGAAAGTAAAATTTCGCATCTTGTATACCCTGTAAACTTTTTTGTAAAACTTATCGTTTACGATTCATGGCCCATTTAATGAACCGGTTTATCGTTTTTGGCTAATAACTTTTAAAATATTGGATTAATCAATAAAATGTAATGAAGACGAAGAAAAGATATCCAATGCAAGTGGATTTTTGATAAAATTTTGATTATTTTTTTTTATATGAATTTTTAACACATTTTTCTAAATATTCCCCTTTCGTTTACTTTTATTTTATTCTTGCATCCGAATATAAAAAAAAATATAATATATGTACTCAATATTATTCAGTTGTATATGAGTATGGCCGCCAAATATTGTACAATAACAGTCGTGAAATCGTAACACACCGTAACATACGTGACTGATAGTAACATACGTGATTTTGTTAAGCCTAGTGTACATTACAACTAATAATGCAGGAGATTTTTTTTACATTTCTGTTTTATATTGTTAATTAAATTATTTGATTAAATTACTTTAAAACTCAATAAAACAAATTTAAATATTAAAGAAAAAGTTTTATTTCTCAAATTTTGTATTTCTATAATACTTACAAATGCAAGAATCATTCACAACTTATGATATTAATTACGAATACGAATTATTATAGTAAAAAAGTTACTAACTTCCGAAACATGATAGTTTTTGAAGTGGGTTCTCTTTATGTAAAAAAGTAAATTTTTAACTTTAGATTCTCTAGTGAGTACTACCCCTAACATCCGATCACGAATGTTACGTAACACAATAGTAACACATGGTATCATTCGTGAATCAAAATATGGTTGGACACAACTTAAAAAGCCTTTATTCGTCAAAGTTTTGTAGTAATAAGACGCCGCATAGTTTGATTTGTTACTAGAACACTAAAGCTACACACATAATTTAAATAATATAGTAAATTTGTATTCTTACCTTGCATAATTCTCACTCAAAATTATTAAAATGTTCCGAGACAAAAATGCCGACTACCTTTCGATCAACTTTGACAGTAACAAAATGGCGATTTTTGTTCTAAAGGTTGGCCAACATGTAAATTGGTGTTGCCATTACTTAAAAATATTTATGTGGCTTGGATATCTAGTTATTTAGGGTGTTATTTTATGGTAACCGTGCATGAAGTATCATTCGTGAAAAAAAGTGAGACATAGTTTTAAGTGAGTTTTATATTAATTTCTTTTATGTTATTTTTATTAGAACTTGTTAAAAGTATCCACAAGTTTACAGAATAATTTAGAAATACCAAAATTTTACAGGTATCAATAGATTTGTGCATAATTTTGTGACTTCAAAGTGTGAGATGACTAAGTTGGACACATGATTCTAGTATGGAAAGGAAAATAAGCATTTCAAAAAAAAAAAATATTGAGCTTGTTAAAGGCACTCAAAATTAATTTAAATTATTAATATAATGATAAATATAACATAGTGAAGCTGAAACTATTTAAAAACTACCATAATTACTATATAAAAAAATCTGGTGTTATATAAAATGACAAGGACATTTTTTTTTTTCTTGAATGTACAATTTTTGGCGGCCATACTCATATACGAAATATAATAACATAAAATATTTAAAAAGTGCATTACTATTGCAGATGAGGAAATAAACTATTAATTTTGAAGTACTACAGTACATAATTTTTAATTAGTTTGTTGAATTTGTAGCATTATATGGTATTATGTATGGTATGCATACCTTGAAATTCTCCATTTTAAGCCCGGTAATCCAACACTGAACATTAAATAACTAAGAAATTGTGGGCTTTAGAATAAAAAGTTTAAAACAAAAGTTGTAGAGAATAAAGTGATCTTAAAAAATGGATAGATATATTTTATTGATTAATCCAATATTTTTAAAGTTATTAGCCAAAAACGATAAACCGGTTCATTAAATGGCCCATAAATAGTAAACGGTAAGTTCTACAAAAAAAGTTTACATGATATAATAGATGCGAAATTTTACTTTCTACAAAAAAGTCAAGATAACTTTTGCCCTAAAGTGGATAGTTTCTGAGATAGTGGCCAAAAACTTTTCTTTAAGATTGCGAGCGTGGCTCCACCTAGATCTGCTTAGGCGCTGGGCGTATGACGAATTGTTAATCAGTCAATTTAGAGGTAAATAATTGCATATAGGTATTTGACTCACACACACAAACGAAAAACAAAAGGATTACGTTTGTTTACGCATGGGGTCAATCGTGCGCAAGTTTTTTGTTTAGATCGCATTTTTTTATGTCGACTGACGACTTTCGAGAGTGAATTTTCTTGTTTTGTAGTCAGTACTCAGATAGTTTAGTTTTTTAGATTTGGTTAGGTACCTTCCAGGCCAGAGCCAAGGTGGGGCAAGCGCCCCACCCTGCCCCACCGTGGCTACGCCCATGTAGATACCTACCCATTTTTATGTGATTATAATTTTCTACTAGCTTTCTACTCACGTTGTCTCAAACATAGAAAAATATATACCTACGCTGCTAAAACCTTTCTCGAGAACCACGTTATTATCCATTGGCAGAATTACGTTATCCGTTATCCATTGCTCTATCTACCGATTGAAAATCATCAGTTTTTGAGTTTTCGCAAACAGACAGACCGATCAACGCAGCGGAGAACTTTCTTTTATATGTTTAATGTAGAGAAAACGTTGTTTCCATAAGTAATATAAGAATTAAATAATTTGTGGTATTTGAAAAATGTTAAGTTAAGCGATTTCTTCCAGTCTTTCCGGCTATTTCTAATCTATACTTATAATAAATCTGTAGAGAGGCCAATTCTGTACATGAAATATATTAAAAAAAAAACTATGAAGGGGTGATCTATACTTATAATAAATCTGTAGAGAGGCCAATTCTGTACATGAAATATATTTAAAAAAAACTATGAAGGGGTGATAAGGGATCGCTACTGATGCCAAAAATGCAATCAGTAAAATTTTTGTCTGTCTGTCTGTCTGTCTGTCTGTCTGTATATTCGTTATAGAAACAAAATAGTATACTTTTTATTACGCTACGATCAATATGAGCAGAGCAGTGAAGGGAAATATTGGGAAAACGGGAGAAGTTACTCCATTTTTTAAGCTTCCGTCGCCTGTGCAGCCCACTATAGTTCTGTGGTGCAGCCTTAATGGTTAAAGCTACATAGAAATCATGTACGACACAAATGTTCTTAAATTATTATTATTATATAAAAATAAATTCCTAGACAGCATATGTCTATCTTTTAAAATTGACTCACAATAACACGTGAAACTTCAATAGCTAAGCAATTCGGAGCTTTCTGATTATATTTGTCTACTCTTACGTTTACAACACTCTCACTCATCATTAACATTATTACCTATTCAATAAAAAAAGAATCATGTAAATCGGTGTAGAAACACCAAAGTTATACATGAAATCCATACTAATATTATAAATGCGAAAGTAACTCTGTCTGTCTGTCTGTTACTCAATCACGCCTTAACTGAACCAATTTGCATGAAATTTGGTATAGAGATATTTTGATACCCGTGAAAGGACATAGGCTACTTTTTACCCCGGGACATAGGATAGGTTTTATCCCGGAAATCCCACGGGAACGGTAACTATGCGGGTTTTTCTTTGACTGCGCGGGCGAAGCCGCGGGCGGAAAGCTAGTGATAAATAAAAAATATGTTTGTCATAACTGTGAAACATATTTTTGCTAACGCAAATATAATATTATCTGAGTTGCTAATTAATTTAACATAGTTTTTGTCAGATAAGCGTCTTAAATAAATAAAGCAACGGTTTGTTAATAATTATATAAAAAAAAAGAATTTAGAGTAGCTACCTAGTTTCTGTAGCGTGATGATAGTTATTATAATATTATTTAGTTAAATTTTATCGAAGTGGTAGTCGCTATAGTGTGTGTGTTTTTTTTTTAATTAACAGTTTTTACGCATTGAAGGATTGTATTTAAGAAGATAGTGTTTTCTTTTTTTTTACGGTTGGTTTGGCTTTGTGTAACATACATCGGTAATAGATCCGTGAGTCCACGGTTCGATCCCTCCTGATGGGGTCACGGACGAATTCTACCATACCCGTGGCCCCGTCGCGTCGCGTCGTTGATGCGGCTTGACGGAACACAGTGGTTAAAAATAGATGCGGTACTAATAATTCTTTTGAAAATGTCTGTGTATTGGTGATAAAAAGAGTTTATTTTCTCACATCAGTTACATAAATAAGTTTACACATTTTCAGTACATATAAATAAGTGTGAGACTGGTGCCTAAACTAGGTAATAAAAATTACCTGTATTTTAGGTCACCAGGCCCCCACTCCTCACTTCGTTGGAACACATTTTCAATATATAATTTGTTGAGAGAAAACAAAATACACTAGAAATAAGAAAAGAAAACTACAAAGAATATACCACAGTTGTAACCACCAGGCCAGAAAGCAAATGTTTTGTTTATTTTAAGAATGATAGATACAATTATGATTATGTTTTTTAACTAAAATAACTTTCCCATCACACTCACACTTAGCCCTACGACCAACGACGAGTCTTGGGATCGAATGACGAATGACGATAGCCATAAGATAATAAAATATAGGTAATATTTTTTGGATAGAAACTCATTTTGAGTACTTACCTAATAATAGTTTCGTCCAAACATTAACTAAAATAATTACTTTAAATTAGGTAGGTATACAGTTTGATGCCAAATTATATAAAAAAGACAATTATTCTGAAATAAAAACTAGGTAAGTAGGTATTTCGTTATTATACATATTTTTCTGCTATACCTATACATATTAGATAGGTATAGTATCATTGATAAAATTAATCAGCGATAAAAAATAACTATCAAATAAAGCTAGAGCAGTAGCTAGTTAAAAAATATTGCCTTATGAGTTTAAATTTAGTCTACGTCTATTAAAGTTGATTAAAATGAATTGAAGTTAATTAATAGCTCTGTAGTAGGCACAGTGCCGGCGTTAGGGGGAGGCGAGAGGGGGAGGCGAGAGGGAGGCCCAGGGCGACAAATTCTGGGGGGCGCCAAGGTCTGAAGTTGGAGTCTCTTGCCTCTCCTGGTGCAAACCTTCAGAACACCTCAAGTGGGCGCCACAATATTTTCGCCCGCGGTGTCAGTGGCCCTTACACCGGCACTGAGTAGGCAATAGTGAAAGGTTGTTAGACATATAAGTCACATCGTAACATTTATAAAGAACCTGATTTTATGAACCGATCTCATACTCGCGTTCAAGTACGAAATCAGTTGATACACTACCAGATCGTTGCTGATTAATAAACACCTATATCAATTATCAACAGCTGCAGCGTCTCAAATGTGATCGCTCGCATTGGTGGGAACATACGTCGATTTTTGGGAGCCGATCGTGCTAGCGGTTACGTCACAACTCACAAGTGCAAATCTCAGCTGAAAACGCAATCCCAAGTGACAGCTCAAGTTTTGTTTATAGTATACCTAGCGCAGTAGCTTAAATTTTTAAGAGCATACTCAATTCTGAGACCGGTTTAATAATACGGGTCTTACTCTCCAGTACATAAGTACGCATAATCACGAAATATACTATTTTAATACTGGCATAGCGCCATCAGCAATGTAAACGTTCTGAAGTGTACATGTAAATGTATGTCTATATCAATTGATATTATCGATCGGTGATAAAAATCCTAAAGTGTCGACTTTGCATTGAACGTTAACGCAAAATGATTTTGAAGTAAACTGACGTCGGGTGTGACGGGGCTACAAAATGGGAAAATCATGGATAACGCCGTTCAAAAAACAAGTAAGTGTTTGTGTATATTACACCACACATAATATTTTATGAGTAGTTATAGGTATGTAGTTGGTATTCGTTATGTATGAATTTAAATTGCAAATTTGGTATGCATGACTGACGAAATATAAAACAGTATTTTTATTTAACCTTTAAACGTTTGCACGTATGTACTTACATGTAAAGATATTTTTTATTAGTCAAGAAATGGATATGGATATTGATATTACAACGATATGACAGTACAGTCAGCTAAATGTGTTCATAGATCTATGTATGTAGAGCATAAGTGGAATAAAGTGAAGCGTACCTACCTACTATAGAATTCGTTCATGCAAATTAATTATCCAGTAATAAAATTAGACGTTATATTTGTGGTTATAATCCGTTTAAGATATTTATATAGATTTAAACTTGACATTTTAATTAAATACTTATCAGTTTAATGATTTATTTTGCATCTTCCAAATATTACCTTCTACATTCGGATATAATATATTTAATATTATACACTGAGGGCCGATTTTTTTAAACTTACCCGACCAATAAAGTATTATGCTATATAAAGTAAAATGTCACCTGCAGGCTGCAAGCTGACAAATACGGGCAATTATCATTTTTGGAATGGTAGTTTAATTTAAACGTTAATATTCGACGAATAAGTTAATTAACTTTTAACCAACGTTTGAAAAATCAGCCCATTGTCACATAATGTAATAATAGACATATAGACCGGGAGATACTGACACAAAATTTCGAGTCATTTGTAACAGG
>CAJQZM010041534.1:30840-54856 GCA_907164665.1 Colias nastes | reverse complement strand
AAAAAAGCAAATTTGTCGAGTGGTTCCATTTTGCATAAATACGGACATGTTGCAGACAACAAAACATACAATCAAACCATGCCCTCTTTTTCGCAATCGGTTTAAAATAGTCTAGATATTTATAGCCAAAACAGTGCACTTATTCGCTGCTAATCTAGGCTAGTGATTTATCTAAGTACTGTCGAGTGGAGAAGATTAAAGCAATCGAAGGAAGCGAGCTTAAGTGTCCGCAAATATACACTTTTAGATGTGGTTGTACGCTGAGAGGCTAGAAATCTATAAGCTAGTATTTAGGTAGTAAGTACTAGCATTCCGCACGCGGCTTCGCCCGCGTTTTCAAAAAAAATTAGCATAGTTCCCGTTCCCGTGGGGTTTCCGGGATAAAACCTATCCTATGCGTTAATCCAAGTTACCTTCTATGTGTGTGCTAAATTTCATTGTAATCTGTACAGTAGTATTTGCGTGAAAGAGTAACAAACATACGCACACACACATCCATCCTCACAAACTTTCGCATTTATAATATTAGTCGGATAGTAGGATAATAGGATACTGGATATTAGTAGGATAGGATAGGATAGTAGGATTTAGTAATCTGTTCTAGTTTAGGATTTTACTATCTGTGACTAATAGAAACTACTAGTATAATTATATGTTATCTGTGGTAGAAACTAATCATAATTATGTAAAAAGGTGAGATAAACCTTAGTATTATGGATAAACTTATAATAGACTAACTGTGCCCTGCGGTTTTACCCGCATTGCTCCTGCTGGTCTTAGCGTGATGATATCCATGCTTAAAGCCTTTCTCAATAAATGGGCTACCTAACACCGAAAGAATGTTTCAAATCGGACCAGTAGGTAGTAGTTCCTGAGATATTAGCGCGTTCAAATAAACAAAAGAACTCTTCAGCTTTATAATATTAGTATAGACTATAGACTGAACGCAATTTAGGTTGAGTGTTTTTGTCGTGAAAACTTGCAGTGTTATGTTTTTATTTTCAACCCAAAATATTGTTAGTTTTTAACTCTTTGGTAAATTACATGTGGATTTTTGTAAAATGTTTGATTTCAGTTGTATTTTCTACATGAATTATTTGTCGTTGATTACAATAACGATTTTATATTAATTATTGATTCATTAGATTATTAATTATTATTGTAATATTTAACTAAATAAAAATAATATATCACCGCTCGCTCATGCAACATGAAGCAAATGAAGTAGTCTTAAGCACATATTCACATTTCACATTAGCACTAACATCTCGATCGAAAATCAAAACAACAAAGAGAATGCAGGATTTGAGTGGCTCAATTCAGCGCCATTTTATTATTTTACTTTTTCGACACATGTTGATATGTTTTAGGTATATCTTTAATATCTTATTTAATATGGGTACTCTGTCACCTAGATTATAAGATAAAAATAATAAATAAAATATATTTTAAATCAAATAAAAGTATGTTATTTCTTAATTGTACAACACCTGCAAGTAAAATTAATGTATTACCTATACAATTACTTATAGTAAAAAATGAAAGTTTTTATTATTATATTTGTATCCTTTCAGATTTTGACACATTGTTATAAAGAAAAAAGCTAGCGCCAGGCCTTGGCTTTATTATATTGGAATATTACCTAGGTACCTATCAAAAATATAACCTATATTACCAAGGTAAGGTAAAAGTTTAGTAACCTATATAAAAAAATGTACTGTGTACATAAAATACATCTACAATGACATTAAACGAAAATTAAGTACGTATAAGTGAGTGTTACCAGCCATAAAAGAGTAATTCCCTAGTGTGGACGTATTAATTGACTGTAGCATTTACAAATCGAACGGCCGTTATAGGGATGGCAACACTGGGAAATGTGCAATTTTATAAAACATTTATTTACCAAATACATTCTCTTAATTATTATATTATCCTACTTTTTAATATAATTCACAATTTTAAATCAAATAAATATATTGAGTCATCAATTATTACATTTATTATCAAGTCTAATTCCAAGAAACTTTAAATTTTAAAAATATCTTAACTAGATAAATGTACCAATGACATACCTAATTATTCACGTCTCATCGAAGACAGCCTGAATACATCAACGATACAAATATCCCTTACAATTGACGCGCTAACACCACAGACTTACAATAATCCACCTATATAATATAATATTATCTGTATTAGCAACATTAATATTTAAAAATAAATTGGCAACCCCGACGACGGACGCAGCTGCATCGCTTGATAGCTTATTGCTCGGACATTCGAATTCCAAATTACAAATTCATATTCTACTATGTAAACTCGACTACCAGAACCGTATGTCAAAGCAATAAAGTCGAAAATTGATTAGCAGACATTTCGCGCGCTTCCATAAAGCTTGCAATACACGGATCTCGATTAAAACGCCACAATAAATGCAAGCCAAAGACTTGAGATTAGAATGGAGCTATTTTCGCCATGTAATAATTTGCTGGTTGTGTGCACTTTATCTCCTTGGAATAGAGGTTATTTTTGTTTGTTCTGTGCTTGTTTTAGAATCATGGTTCGAATATTGATTGTAAAAGTACTAATGGAACGATTTAAGCTGAAGACATACGACATTTGCTTGGCACTTTGTATAGAGTCTGTAAATAGCTAAGTACTTATTGTGTCGTATATTATGATAGTTTAATTTAACAACAGTGTTTTATTTGAGTGATGACGTACGGAAAGCAGTCTGGATGCATTTAGAAGATTAATTTTCGCGCCAAAGTATTACCTATAACCTAAATAGGTAAGTACATAATGTTATCTATGTAATAAAATAGTTGTTTTATTTAAAAATTTTGGAAAGAATTTGTATTTCTTTCTATCATTTCTAGAGTGTATTAGATGTTAGTGTTTCAGATATTTATTAGATCGACATTACAAAACGTATTAATTCGAAAAAATGTTACTAGTTAGTACCTAATAACCAAACGAATAGTTTGTTATGTTCAACTTATAAAGGTAAAACCTCAACAAAACTGAAATACCTACAAAATAATCAAATCACAGTAATTTTTACTACAAAAATTTAATTTGTCCATCTAAAGTTAGCCGACGCTTATAAATGATCAAAAATAATTCGGTTACAACCAAAACCGAAATATATTTCAATATGAAAAATAATTTAAAGCATAATTGCATTCAATAAAGCTAATTGCGGCGCATAAACGAACAAAAGCGTTGCATTTAACGACTTTAATACACGACTAAAAATATAAACACCAAGCACTGACCACTTTCCACTAATTGACTTTGATTTACAACTTGGCCGGTTTATACTGCACTCAGCGCAAATCGACGTATCTCACATGCCACGTTATTGGAAATTAAACTTTATACATAAGGCTAAAGATACAAATTAGTATGTCGCTATAGTTGTGAGTGAATGATGGTCGCGTAATCATAAATCATAACACGTGGTTTTCAAAACTGGACCATAATTGATTTTAATAGAGTGCAATTTGAAATGTACGTACAGATATTAAAGGTTATATTTTATGTAACCTCCCCGCCAAAGTTCGTGGAAGCACTTGTTTATTTGTCAATGTGTGTGGGATTCAGCTACCGTCGATAAAATACCTCGCGATATTGGATCCTCAAATTGAATGCAATTTTAACTCCAATTCTAATAGGGCATGGGTCAATGAAAATCTCAAATATTTGTCTATTCACTTAGTCTTATTTGAGAGCTTTTGAATGTAACCACAGATCTATACTAATAATATTATAAAGCTGAAGAGTTTGTTTGAACGCGCGGTAATCTCAGGACTTGCTGGTCCGATTTGAAAAATCATTTCGGTGTTAGATAGCCCATTTATCGAGGAAGGCTATATGCTATATAATATCATTACGCTAAGACCAACAGGAGCGGAGCAATGCGGGTGAAACCGCGAAGCGCAGCTAGTCTCAACTCTCAAATATTTTCTATTCACTTAGTCATATTTAGACCTTTTAAATATAACCACAGATAATATAATAGTATACTAGATGTAACTAACTGAAGACCATATATTATGACGTATGTTTGGTTGAACGCGCTTATTTCAGGAAGTTCTGGGATTCATTGATAGGCATGTTATTTTTGTGTTTGATAGTGAATTTTTCAAGAAAGGCTATATAGATTTAGTTACATTTTCCAGCCAATTTATCAAGTAAGTTTTGTAGGTTACATATTATTATCTACGCCGTGTATAATACGTGCAGCTACTTATCACATCAAACTCCGAAAAGCATTTCTTATTGAGAAGAGCCAACAAAAAACTAATATCTTATTGATTATCATCATTCAAACTTTATTCGACAGCGATCGTAGCGAAAAAACAATGCAAAAAATGCGATAGAATCGTAGATGATCTGATAATTTGTTTCACCGGGCTTCGAATGTGAGACTCTAAATCGCTTTATCTATCAAGCGTTAACTATTGAGTTAAAGAGAAAGTGTTATGTACCTTTTGATTAAACTTTCTATAGAATTGGAATACTTATGCCTAAAACGTGGAATATTTTAATACTAGAGAAACGTGTTCTCAATTAAGATTATTAAAAAAACAAACTGATTTTAAAAACCACATAGCATTTAAAAGATATCACATTAAATATATGTACCAATTATTACAATAAACAATTCAACATCAAATAAATCTCTAAAGTCTAAATCAAAATAAATAAAACCGGCCAAGTGCGAGTCGGGCTCGCGCACAAAGGGTTCCGTAGCAGCAAATATAATAAATTACAGTTAAATCAACCTATCTCAAAAACTATAAGAGATACTTTGATCAAACCAAAAATCGTTGAAAGAGTTAATTAGCATGCATCACCTCTATTTTTTTTAGAATTTTATACCCCGTAGTTATAAAAATAGAGGGGGGGGGGACATACTTTTTACGACTTTGAGAGCTGATATCTCAAAAACCGTTCACTTTAAGAAAAATGTTTTTTAGAAAACTTTATATCATTTTAAAAGACCTTTCCATTGATACCCCACACGGGTATGTACATCGAAAAAAAAAATTTCATCCCTCAGTTACATGTATGGGGGGCCCCACCCCCAATTCTTTTTTTTACTATTTAGTGTCATATTTTTGTAGCGGTTCATACAACACATATTCCCATCAAATTTCATCACTGTAGTACTTATAGTTTCCGAGTAAATCGGCTGTGACAGACGGACAGACGGACAGACGGACAGACGGACATGACGAAACTATAAGGGTTCCGTTTTTGCCATTTTGGCTACGGAACCCTAAAAAGCCACTTCACAGTTTGTATTTTGTTTTATAAGTTCAATATTTGTTTTGTATAAACACAATCCTCATTTAAGTAGGGTAATACAACATTTAAGCGGCATCGTTTACGATTAATCGACGACCCATTAGGCTCGATTAATAATCGACTTCAAACGGCTGCCTACTCGATTGGTCTAGTCCAACGATACATTTATGTTATTGTTCATCTTTGATCAATTCATTGGAAATAGATTGGATGATTTATTTAAATCAGTAAGTGGAATACATCCAAGTATTCAATTTCCTATCTATTAGTGTGCGGATTCCGTATAATCTGTTTATTTTCCGTGTTATTTTATGATTATAACACACAATTTGTATTATATTGTAAAAGATGTAGGTGAAGAGAAACTAATACACTCTATACTCTAATAAAAACGTCTTTTAAAAGACAATTTTAAGCTGTTAAAGAAGTAGTTATTTTAAACCATTTAATATGTAACAAGAGAGATACATTGTCTAACTCGAATTTAAATACACCTATTAAACTGAAAAACATTAACACTCACCCTTACTAAACTTATCATCTTCACCCCACGCCTTCGGCACAGACAAGTTCAAAGGTTCGTCCTTCACAAACACACTATCACTGTTCCTACTTCGCTGCAGCAATTGTTCCTGTAACCTATTCTGCACCAGCTTGTTCTCAGCCCTATCCTGACTCCGGTCAAACCGTTTCACACTCATCAACGAACTCACTGCCTTCCTGCTATCCTCCCTGTCGTTCAAACCTAGGATATACTCTATAGTATGTGGTGTTGGCTTTTTAGGCGGCTTCCCGTACACATGAGGATGCCACGAAAACTCGAACACGTCTTTACTGTCATTATCGTCACTTTTACCACTCGGTACCGCACTGTGCCACTGTTCAGCGTCATTATCTTCTTGCTTTTCACTGGCTGTGTCGTCTACAATAACGTCTCTATCGTCGTCGACGTTGATCTTCTCGTCGGGGCTACATATGCCCTCGTAGTCTGCGTACGCGTCCGTGCCTATGTCCTGTATGTCCTGGCCGATCGGGATGTAGCTGGAGACCACCGTTTGCATGTCTGTGCTGTGCGTGTCCACCGAATCTTGTGTGTCGCTCATCTGTGTCTCAATATTACGTTCGTGAATAGTCTTGCATGTTTGTTTTTATGATTGTATCGTTTAATAACTCCGGATTGACAGCTCTTTTGATCTCCTTTGAAGTGCTGAGCTTCCTGTAACAAACGATATGTGTTTGATTCAATTAGACTTGGTTTCAGTTATTTTGGGAGCTCACTTAACATTCGAGAATTGCAACTCTATTACGAATACGGCTGATTTATTACTGCCTTATTATAGTTGGGACATTATTTAAATAGATTGCTAATATCTGAGGAGATTGATCTAAGAAAATTAATTCATATGTATATAATATTCTGTGCTGATCAATTATCAATTTATTTTGGATATTTACTACATAAATTCTGCACATTGATATTAAAGGGGTTAAGTGGGTTCAACAGCGTCTTGTCTTGACTGGACCTAAAGCATGATCGTGCTACAGATTCCCTACTTCTAGTTGTTATTTAAAAGACTCATTAAAATGGCACAATCTATATATAACTTTTACGTATATCCATTTACATTACGGATTACCCTATGACCGAATCATTCCAACAACCTGCCCACACCAAATCTCTTATAAATAATCAATTACCTACAATATAACAAAAAATAAAAATGTTGCTTCAAGCTATCAATAAGATAATAATGTACAGATAAATGGGCATTCGTAGTGTATCAACTATCAACATGAAACGCGAACACAAAACATTCGGTCAAGCGACCATTACTGAGCGTTGATTGATTTTTATTGGAGACTATTTAGGGTTGTCAATACGTGGTTTTAAAGGAATAAATTGAGTTGAATAATATGAATGAATGGGTGATGAATTCTAGAAAGCCTTATTAATTAGTGGACGTCACAGACTATAGATCTAAATATGTCTGTGGTGGACGTTTTGGGCTAATGCTAGCTAATGTTTTAGGTAAACTTTACAAGATAATGCATTGTAGCTGATGAGTAAACTAATCTCCTGTAACTAGACAAAAATATGAGTAGGTATTTCAGCTATTCCATATCAATATCAAACTTATATTACAAGAAAACTTCTCTTTGCAGAATATTTAGGGACGATGATCAATTACGGTTAAGCATATTATCTCTATTTTATAAGTAAGTTAAATTATACTTAAATGCAAAAATTACCCGACATTCAACAAATATTCCGTCCATATACGTTACAAAATGAATACCATAAAGTGCTAAGTGGCAACCCTATGGATATTAAATTGCAACGAATCTGTACGTCGGTGGGTCTGAAATATCTTCATACGTATTCGGTTACAGAATTGTTTCTATTTTAGTATTTCATCAAGTGCGCTTTAAACGTTTTAGAGGTTTTACATCTACAGACTAAATAATTATGAGGAAGGTTTCAATTTCGTGAATTTGGTTTCAAATTATGAAGGTAGTTAGTATGTTTTGCTTAAAATGCAATAAATTGTCTGGATTGATATCGAAGTTAAGTAATTTAAGTTTTTAAAAATTATAGGATTTTGGCGTAATTAGTTATGTTTAATTTACAACAAAAATGTACCTACCTACAAAAATTAGATGATTTTTTGTTTGCTTTAGGTGACTTGTAATTATTTATGTACTGTATTTCTAAAAGATTCAAGATATTCGAAGATGAATTACACAGCGTCCTAAATATGTACCAGTAACTACTTACTGGTACATATTATATTATAGTACCTACGTACTTGCAAAATAATTATGAATATAAACTACCAATATCACGCATTTCCTAATAGGAAATCGCCACTCACATCCACAATATTACAATAATTAAACACACTATCTACCATTATAATATCTTATCTTCCGACATAAAAGATGGTAAAGAAAATCAATAATCCAATATCGTAGGAGCAAGGAAATCCGCGCCGTGTGTGGCCCCTTTGATACACCCGACAACAAATATATATACATCACCACGTCAATTTACACCACAAATATACACCTTAATCCGTTGTAATAAGAACGAACGTCTGAACAAAATTATGATTGTAATTTTTAATAGTGGGAAGTGGCGAATGTTTGACATTTGACAGAAAATCAAAGTGGACGGCATATTGCTACATTTCCTCGTATATTTTTGATTCCTTTGATTCGGCAGGATGTCTGCTGATGACCGGACAGTTGTTATATAACGTATTCATAATATTATTATATGATACATGTTATATTTATGCTAGATGTCGCAATAAATTATTTTATAAGTTTGTTGGCAACCCTTGTATTTCCAATAAAAGTTTCATCAGATAAGCTACTATTGAAAGTTCCGTCAAAATTAGTGCATTCGTTATAGCCCGGAAAAACACACATACAGGCAAAATTTCAATAAATGAATTGTGTTCTCTTAATTTTCATTTATCTACCTGCTATTTTAACTTTAAAATAATTAAATATTATTTTGTATAGAATTCCAGTGTCGTGGAGTACCTACAACTATATATACAACTTCTGTTTTTTATACACATATATTATGTACCTACATATTACCTATCTGATATATTTTAATATAAGTAGACAATTATTTCTCACAGAATATCATAGAAGATAAAATTTTACTTTGCCCCGCAACAACAAAACTTGTAGGCTGTGCAATAGGGGATGAAATGAATGGCGGGATAAGATAAATGCACGTCAAATGGTAAGATATTTTCTTATAAATCATGTTCTAAATTACTAAAATATCTATATAACTAGCTAGGCCCAGTCACATGAGTAGAAAACTCATGTGGCCCAGCACAGTTCATCTGTAACTGGTATAAAAAATATATTATTATGTCACTCAATAATATGTGTTGTAAAGGAGAATGGCGAAACTGGGCCTAACAAAATTAGGGCCTTACAGATATCATAATATATTTAAAATTCATTATGTTATTTTTAATAATTCTTGGTAAAATATTGACTTCTGATTCTATGGGAAAACAAATGTTTGGAAAAAAAAGATAATGTGTTCACTAACGGCATTGTTATTTAGATTTCTATGACTACCGGTCTTATCAAGCAGAGATTGTCAGTGCTGTCAGGATCAGGAGTAAAATAGTCGATATATCGATTAAAACGAATGAATATTTATTTTCATTTTTAGTTTTATATAAAATTCAAATGCTTTATAAATCAGAAATATAAGTTAACTGCGTTACATATTTTATTTTTAACTTTTTAGCACGCTATTTATTTAGGTAATTCTATACATTTTTACTCATGGCGGCCGCACTTTGTAAGAATATTTCTGAAATGTACCTAGCTGGCCGCTTCAATTTTAATTACAATGTCATGTTTGTCGTTTGACTTTTGACATTTGATTGAGGTTTTTCGTTTCGTGGTTAACTTATTTTCTTCATCTTTATCGACTTTCGCTACGTATTACGGACACTGACGATCTCTGTTATTACTACCAACCAACGCTTGCACACCGGACTTTGATTACCTGCCTTTACGACTCACTACTGCTACCCTACCTGGACACCGACTTTGCATCCGATTTTTCATTTACAAATATGAACTGCATCGTAACAATGCTATACGTATGCATTTGTTACAAGATAACGCAATAATATCAATTATACAAGGGTGGGCTGCTCCTCTAACGGTTAGTGGATTAGTATTATCTAAGGTATTTAGTACTAGCTATTGAAATCAAACAAAAACGTAAACACACATTGTTTTATATATATATACTAGCGGTCCACCCCGGCTTCGCCCGTGGTACCTACATGTTTAAACTATCCTATCTCTCAAGTTGGATTGAACTCCACATGGTGTGCGAATTTTATTATAATCGGTTAAGTGGTTTAGAAGTCCATTGAGGACAAACATTGTGACACGAGATTTATATATATTAATATATATTATAATATATTCACTTTCTTTTGTCCAATTGTAATATTAATTCTTTATTTGTAGATCACTCACTCTGATCACATATGTGATGCATGCTGGAAACTTGCAAATGATTCTTTGAGGATTGAAAATCATGAAGATGACACTGTAACTCTGGGTCATCAACGTGTATGCATTTATTGTGGACGTTCTGTATTGCGCACACGGTTTCATTTACTAAGAACTGATTCTCAACGCGATCAAAGAATTAGAGCAGTGATATTAGAGTGGATATTACCTCGTCATTTAAGTTATTGAGTGTTTTGATAATATTTTAAGTAAAAAGTTGCCAATAATCTTCTTTTTAAATCTCAAAGTAAAAATGAATGGTGTTTTAACAAAGTATTTCTTTACAGATTGGAAATAGAGCAACATATCTATGTCATTCTTGCTGGGTGAGGGCTCTCATAGGAAGGGAAGCAATAACAGTTTATTATTGTAATTGTTTAGTAGGAAGAAGAACTGTAGGTTGCTGCTGTCACGTTATGTGCATAATATGGTAACTTAGCTGGGCAAGGTATCAACCAGATTTAATGCCGCCAGCACAGTTTCTGGATGATGTGTTAATTGTTTATGATGATAATGATGAATAAACGATTTATGAAAAAACGTGTTTTATTTTATATATAAGTACTTACGATGTTTTGGTAGGTACTCTAAAAGAATAAAAGTTCGATCCAATATCTCTATTACCTAACTGTTCTTCTGTTACACTCTTTATCTAAATAATGTATATTATAGGATATAAACTTACCTCTACTTAGAAAGAAACAAAGCTATTCATTGAACTCGAGCAAACCTAACCTCAATTTTAGTGACGTTACATGCTCAATATCTCTGCTATCCCATAGAACAGATCTTTAATTGTTATATTTATAGAATCTGTATATTTTTATCTATTTAACCCCACATAAATCATCAATGTAACGATCAGGCACAAAGTCCTATGGGAGTTCGCCATTCTCCTTTCGCCAATTGAAACAAAAATTCCAATTAATTAAGTTTCTAAATCGGCTATAGTAGTTTCGAAGCTTTTTTATACAAAAGTTTTCCTATTTCTACCACCTTTCCGCCCGGGGCTTCGTCAAAAATCAGCACAAAAATCCGTTGCGTTCTTTTAATGATCTAAGCATACATATATGGAAGGACAGACAGCAACAGCGACTTTGTTTTATACTATGTAGGTAGTGATAATTATATGTAAATTAAGAGGCAAGCGGATACACGGGCAATACCTAGTTATCTAAGCAGTAAAGAGAAACAATGAATGCATTCCGCGCAGTTTGCATCGGCGTTACAATTTCATTAATTGCGCTTACTAAATACATTTCATTGACGTCATTAATCATATTATATCTAATCAAACAAAAGATACACACACGCCATTTTTAATTCTATAACAAGAAGTATATAGCACAAATTGCAATTGAATCTTATTGTATTCGTAATCTAATTAATTATTAATAAAATTACGCACTTTTTTAATAATTGTTAGGTTTTGTTATATTAATTCGGATTTGCTGAATTTGCATACAGGAAGAGTATGAACATTTTTATTTTAATTAATTTAAGTATATTATAGAAATTTTTTAAGCGCTTAGTGTTTGGAAATAATTATATCATAACTAGCGGTCCGCCCCGGCTTCGCCCGTGGTACATATTTCGCAATAAAATATGGTCTTTCTCAGGGTCTAAAGATTGTCTGTGCCAAATTTCATCAAAATCGGTTGAGAGGTTTAAGCGTGAAAACGTAACAGACAGACAGACAGACAGAGTTACTTTCGTGTTTATAATATTAGTAGGGATATCTGTATTGAGAATTTAGATATTATGTACATGTTTCATAATTCATCGATAAAAGGGTTGAATTGTTTTTAAAGTTTAAGTATGTGAGATTCTTTATTAAACCGCACAACTTCAAAATTCTTGAGCAGATTTTCATAGTTATACAATCTTTACAGAAAGTGTACTGTATATACACATAATAAAGAGCGAATGTACTATGAGGGTATTCCGTATTATAGATATCTGAATTAACTTTTAAACAAAATATACAAAATGGATATATACGTCAAATAGGCTAACATTATCAGCAAGCGTGGAAACCGACCGAAAATGTCCATAAAAATAAAAGATTAAATAAAACTTGATAGGAATAGTAAAAAGAAAGTAATTTTCAGCGTATGAATGAATGAATACATTTTACCTTTATGCATACAAAATCCCTACTATAATATTATAAATGCGAAAGTAACTCTGTCTGTCTGTCTGTCTGTTACGCTTTCCCGCTTAAACCTCTCAACCGATTTTGATGAAATTTGGCACAGACTATCTTTAGACCCTGAGAAAGAACTAGGCTACCTTTTATCAAAACACCACGCGGGCGAAGCCGCGGGCGGAAGCTATAGTTATACATATAAGAAATATAAGAATACATTTTAAAAACTTGCGTAGGGTCATTGCGCCTGTTCGCGTCCACATGCCTATTCGCGTCCATTTTGCGGATATCTTTTAGAAAATTCACGAAAATAAGTATACTTTAAGTAAAATTGTAATAAGAAAAATTTCTGATAATACCTCAATGTATAAGAGACATGCACACATATTCAAAATATGCCTGCGCACCGCCTATCCTATTTAAAAAAAATATTTAACTTTGGCTATTAAGCGAGAGAGCTAAAACGCGCGGGATTTTGAGAAAAAAATAGTGCGCAGCGTCGCGTTTGACTGTAAGTATCTTATTGTTAAATGTGAATTTTTGAATATATAACTGTTTCTTTACTTTGCTAACAAAACATGGAATAGTATGGATTATAAATCAGCTTATTTCTTTTACAATTAATAGCTAAAATAAGGTGGACGCGAATTACTACACCGAATTTGTACAACTTCCATTTTGCGTCCACGGTTGGCGCAAACTATACCTATAGTGCATAACAATAGAACATATTGCGTCCACATTTTTTTTCATTACGTATCAATGAATTGTTTGTTAAAATATATAATTTAAAATAGATTGTAAATTTTTGACTAAGACTACAAGTTGTTATACAAGTTCATTCAAATTAGCAAATTTTTATGCTATTTTTTTCATTTTAAAATGGGTATTCTAAGAATGAGACTAGTATCTTTGAGAATGAGAGTCAATAAGTCTGTGGTTAAGAAAATAATATATAAACAAAAAAGAAATTTAATTCATTAGAAACAAAAAAATAGGGTAGGTAGGTATGTAATCTTAATAGAACTGATTATTATTTATTTACATAACGTTACTTTGTTTTTTGTTAATTTTTAGTTCTATTAATGATGAGAAGATAAAATTAATATCAATAAGTTTTTCCAGTTTCCTTACAGTGAATTATATTAATAATAATGTTGATTTTAGGGTTCCGAACCTCAAAAGGAAAAACCGGAATCCTTGTAGGATCACTTTGATATCCGTCCGTCTGTATGTCCAGTCTGTCTTTCTGTCAAGACCCTTTTTCTCAGTAATGCGTGGAGGTATAAAGCTGAAATTTATATTGAATACTCAAGTCTACGGTCCCTTGAAGCAGTGAAAAAATCAAACTTATAAGCCAAAGCAATCAAAAGATACAGCCGTTTATGCTGCAAATTTTCGCAAATTTCGACATTCGCAAGGGAATCAAAACCTACAGGGTACTTTACGTGAACACAGACACTTGAAGTTTGGTACGAAGCAACGTCTTATAGCACAAATAAGGGAAACATTGAAATAATAATCATTTACAGTTAAAACATATGAAAAAAAACCAGGTTAATACGGAACCCTCGGTGTGCGAGTCCCACTCGCATTTGGCCGGTTTTTATTAAATAACTATATTCGTAAATAAATAATTTATTAAAATCTAATTTTTATTTGCATTTATCTGATAAAATATCACCCAATACACTCTTAATTCCTTTTCTAAGCTGGTGGACGCGAACTGGTCCACGGGTGGACGCAAACTGGAATTTTTGGACGCGAACTGGGTAAAACGCTTAATTCTGCTATTTGTCTAGATAAATAAAAACCACATGATATTTCCAACACAATTGAAAGTAAATCTTAAAATAGACTATGTAATGAACACGTTACATAAATTTTGCGTTGAAATTTGTACTGGAACATTTTTATTTTCTCCTTCAAACTTTCCAACTGCACTAAGTGGACGCGAACAGGCGCAATGACCCTATGTTCATTGAAAGATAATTTTCAACACCTACACGAACAGAAAATTTCTGAACGATTCCATAAACTTTATTACATTTTTTAAAACTTGTATATGAGCTTAGATCTTTTAAGCTACGCAACGGATTTAGGTGCGGCTTTTTTAATAGGTACATAGAGTGGCTCTCGAGGAAGGTTTTAGAATATTATAATGTGTCAATTCGAAAAAAAGCGGGCGAAGCCGCGTGTGGCAAGCTGGCGATATTTTAATCTTCAGACAATAATCAATTCAATCAATAATAATTAAACAGACAAATTTATGACATACTTAATTATTAATATAACAAATCCGCTTTAAATAAATCGCATAGGTAATCTATTTTTTATCAAAACAAATCTATAGTAATATTATAAACAGGAAAGGTTTGTATGTATGTACGTATGGTTTTCACGCATAAACTACTAGAACGATTTTGATGAAATTTGGCACAGATAATCTTTAGACCCTGAGAAAGAACATAGGCTACCTTTTATTGCGAAATATGTACCACGGGCGAAGCCGGGGCGGACCGCTAGTAATTTATATAAAAGACATGATTGTAATTTTTGCTGTAATTTTATTTACTAAATATTGTTTCCAACTAAAACGTCAATTTTTGAGGTTTTCCTAAACATACATACATACATGTATATTATACCATAAATAGTATGTAACTGTAAACTGTAAAATATTAATGACAGACCAATGGTTTAAAATTTAAATGGATAATGTTTCATCAAAGCTATTATCAATAAAAAATGCAATATAAATTACCCCTTGTGTTACTATTAGCTGTAAATTATATTATATCGCATAAAATATAATTTTTACATTTTGAGATTTGAGCCGTAAACAATGACATCAGAACAACTGAACATAACTCGATAAAATTAGGCATAGACATAGATTATAGTCCGGAATAGCTCATAGACTAAATCTCGGGAGATAACTAAAAAAATAAATAAAGTAAATATTTTGATAAAAATGTCAATAATTACATAAAGAATAGGCTACAATCAAAATATTTAATTACTCATGGTCATCATGCATATCATTGACATACCTAATTAATCAAACGGATTAACGTTCAGGAATTCCCAAAAAAATAAAAACAAACGATCATTTTCCGTCACAGATAACCGCTTATAATATAGATGTTATTGACCCATTATAATCACTTAGCACGGTATTAATATCTCGATTAATTATCTCACCTGACCGGTTCGGAATCCGTGACAATCACAACACGTAAAAAGGTCACAGAGTAAAAAGCTTGAACAATCCGTCAATTAGCGCGTTACCGAACGTCAACGCATTATGGCGGGAACAATGGACCGGGGCGAGCGGTGCTAACGCGACGATCCTCACAGTTAGACTAACTCACATCCAAATCGCTTAATTTTATGAGTTGTTGCCTTCTCCACCCCCTCGCTGTGAGCGGCGAGGTGACTTTTGTAAGACGTACGGTTTAATAGTGACAAGTGTGGTTATTCTTGTTACATTTTGTAATTTTTAGGGCTGATTTTTCAATCCTTCGTTAAAACTTATTCATAGAATAACGTATTAAACTACCATTTATGAAATGTATTCTAATTGCCAGTATTCGACAGTGTACAGGTGACATTTTAATATTATCGTGTAATACTTTATTGGACAGGTAAGTTTTATCCAAGGATTGAAAAATCGGCCCTTAATGAACGTTTTGTGTATTTGACTTAATAACTTGTTCTTTTTTAGATTGACAGCATTTTATAGAATACATTTAAATTAAGGTCCTGTATATTAAACGAGGTGAAAAATTAATCTACAATGGATTCAATAAACGAGATATTTGGTCTAAGATTAGCTAAGATTCAAGCATAATATTATTGAAGTGAAAACTTCTTTAGCGGCGTTGGGTATAAAATCTTAAACTCGCTTCAGGACACGTGGCCTGATCGAAAAAGCGTAAGACGGATGTTTTTTTTTTTTTTTTTTTTAGCCCTTATATTCCATGCGTAAGACGGATACCATTCCAAAATATCAAACATGCTGAACGTTAATAATCAAGTTTTCACTTCTGCCGGCACTCCCGGAGTGCAACCCGTCTTTTTTTTTAATTGCATGAATTTTACCAATTTTATTAGTTTTTTCTCAATGTGTAGTGCCGAATTCAAATTCTAACAATATTTTTTTTATTACGTGCAAGAGAAATAATATTACGACGCTGAATTATGTTTCAGTGTGACTTAACTTGTATAAAATGAACTGAAAAAGATACGGATCTTTAATGGAAAAGGACTTTTCATAACTATCAAATCTACTATCAAAACACTTTATTGTGCATCAAACTGTATACAGAACTACAAATAAATTAAACAGATATCAAAAGACCTATATTTAATAGTCAATTAATAATTTGTCATCTAACGATTATCATTTCCCGATAACTTTTAAACGCTTGTATCCATTACACACACCTTGTTCTTAATATCATTATCAGTGAACATCTATATGTAATTGTTAAAAGTGTCTAATAAAATAACGGCTATATTGTTATCTAGCAAATGAATCAACGATACTTAATGTATTATTTAGTGATAAACATAAAATGGCGTTAACGTATTAGCAGATAAGGCTAGCTTCGTTTTTATTGATTCTATATCGATTTAGTTATGTGTTTGATAATTATAAGCTTATAATTATCAAACACATAACTAAATCGGTATAGAATCAATCAAGGAAGCTTCCTTGATATGTTGTTTTCAGATTTTAATGCATACGTTTAGGAATTATATAATTTTATTATTATGTTTACTGACATCTATACTAATATTGTAAAGCAAAAAGTAAAGCTGAAGAGTTTGTTTGTTTAAACGCGCTAATTTCGAAAACTACTGGTCCGATTTGAAAAATTATTTCGGCGTTAGATAGCCCATTTATCGAGGAAGGCTATAGGCTATGTATCATCTCGCTAAGACCAACAGGAGTGGAGCACTGCGGGTAAAACCGCGGGGAACAGCTAGTACTTGATAAAAAAGGACAGTCGGCTGATTAAAATACGCATACGCATTATGAATGAAATTTTTATCGTGATATTTAATAAAATATTATAAAATACTGTGTATGAACACAAAGCCACTTTCAATTAATACCGCATTACGTAAAAATTAAAAGTCGTGATAGATGGGATTGAGTCTTCAGAGAAATTTATTTTTGCATTCACATACATAATTTTTTAATAACAAAATACAATTAGTAGTGGAATTTTTTTGCTACTTTTATAAAGAGTCCCAAATATTTTAAATGACATTGATAAGTAAAAGAACAAAGCTTGGATTATGCTAATACTATTCACGTATTTAAAAAAAGACGATTAGAATTTAATTCGATCATAAATACCATATTATCAAACGAATTAATATTATCAGTGTTGCCTATTTAATAACTATTAATATGTTTATTAAACATTATCTGAAGAACAAAACAACTATTAAGCTAGTTTTTATCAAACGAGATAGACATAGTTAATGTTAATCTGTTTTCTTTTACTTCTCCCATTTATTTTTACAATGAATTATCTTCAGATATATCTAAATATTCGTTACCAAAATGATCAATCCATTCCAAAATAAATTAAATTTGTAACTAATAAAAATCTTAAACAATCTTAATCTGACGGCATTACAAAGTCACTTCTCACAAAGCGTTTAGCGCGAGCACAGTAGCAATAACTCAGCGCAGGAAATCACGTCATCGCTCTATTACAGCACGCACACAGATACACGCTCTCGCACACTACGACAGTTCTATAATGATACGTGTGACCCGTGCGGTAGAATGGGATGCGAAGTTTTGAACAATTTGTGATTTGGAGTTTTAATTTCGTTTACTGTACTTTGGATAACTAATTTATATAAATAACAACTAGCCTTTACTTTTACCTGAATGTGTATTCGAATAGCTATTTAGTAAGCTCTGTAGCGTAAGCGGTATGTAGCTTGAGAATTTAAATATTATTGGTCTTATATGGCGTTATTTCCAAAAGCTTTTTTCTTTTATATTTTAAAGAAAAACAATGTCATTTTTAGGCCAAAATCGTAAGATATTTTTTTTTATTTTAAATGGTTTCAAGTATCAGTGAAATGATAACATCACTAAATTGAGTTTTGACACAAATGTTGACTTCACATATTACTAACAAAAAATAAACACAACTTTATTAAAAAGTCGCACCCTCATTCAGCGCATGTCCTATACCGCTAATTGTGTGCGTATCCATCAAGTTAATACATATAGTAACCATTTGACATGTTAACGATGTTTTGTGTGTGTGTGTGTGTGTGCTTCACCAAATACCTGTATTTGTTTAGCGCCCTAATAGCTTATGGCCAATAAGCTCACTCAAACTCACTCTATACTCAAATTTTATAAAGCTCCAAAAATGAATATATATAATCTTATATAGGTATAAAATTCTCGTGTCACAATGTTAGTCTGCATACTCCTCCGAAACGGGTGGACCGATTCTCATGAAATTTTCTGTGCATATCGGGTAAGTCTGAGAATCGGCCAACATCTATTTTTCATATGTACCACGGGCGAAGCCGGGGCGGACCGCTAGTATTATATAAATATTTCAGGACATTTTTCACACACGGAACGATCTGATCCCATAAGCCTTTCGCTTGTGTTATGGAAACCAAATAGCTGATAAACATAACGTTGGTAAGTATATACAATTTTTAATACAGCATATTATATACTTATATAGAATGTTGACGAAGTAAACTCTGCTCTTTTACGCATATCCAAATGGTTCACTGCTAATAATTTATTATTAAATGCAAAAAAAAACAAATTGTGTTGAATTTATCCTTCCAAATGTAAAAAAGGTGAAAAGGGATATTATTTTAAACGGGGAGGTATTATACCCTGTGGATTCTACTGTTTTTCTTGGTTTGACACTAGATGAGAAGCTACAATGGGGGGCCCATGTTGCCACCACCGCTGCTAAGCTTAGTTCAGCTGCATATGCAGTTCGAAGAATAAGGCATCTCACCGATGAAGACACGGCTAGATTGGTTTATTTTAGCTACTTTCATAGCATTATGTCCTATGGAATTCTGCTATGGGGCAGGGCTGCAGATATAGAAACTATATTTATATTACAGAAAAGAGCCATACGCTCTATATATAATTTACGTGCTAGGGACTCACTAAGAGATCTCTTTAAGAATACTGGTATCCTCACAGTACCATCACAGTATATATTTAATAATATTTTATATGTACACAAAAACGCAGACTTACACACAAGAGTAGGAGATAGACACCGTTATGGCACAAGGAACCGAAATAAAATTGAAATGCCATTTTACCGGTTAGCTAAAGTTAAAAATTCATTTATGGGCCAAGGTATACTTTTTTACAACAGAATTCCTCATAGTATTAAAGAGTTTAGTAGTGCTAAATTTAAAAATTATGTAAAAAACGTATTAGTTCAGAGAGCCTATTACAGCATTAAGGAATATATGGAAGATAAAAACCCATGGAGGGTTGTCGCGTAAAAACCACAGGACAGTTCTTTGGCATATTATGATACCTATATACGTACAGTTACTTACATATTTTGTAAAATTAAATTGTAATACTGAAATGATTTAAAAGAGCAACTATGGAGTTTCTTGCCGATTCTTCTCCATAGATACTGCTTTCCGAATCGGTGGTAAATGTTAAAAATATGTATTGACGTTTCAAAAGTGCTTCTCGAAGAAGTCTAATTGAATAAATAAATGTTTGAGTTTGAGTTTGAGTTTGAATATACATAGATAATTAACACCCAGACACAGAGGTAACATCGATGTACATCACACAAATATATGCCCTGGGTGGAAATCGAACCCACGATCTCTGAGTTCGAAAAGCTCGACTCAAATTCAAGCTCAACTTAAACTTAAGCTCTATTAAATTCAAGTAATACTTAGAATATAACATAGGGCCAACGTAACTTAATCTCAACTGAAGTAACAATTCAATTTGTTCAAACTTAAGCTAGGATTTCAACTATGACAAACTTTGAAGTTATCAAGCTAACAAATCAAAGTGTTTTAACCGACTGTAAAGAAATGAGGAATACTCCATCATTTTTATATGAAATAATTTCACATTTTCTTCCCCCATTACATTTTATTAACATATTGTCATAATTTAGATGAAAGTGTTATTTAAATCGATTCAGTACTTTGAGGACCATTTACTTATTTAAGTAGTTCTTTTTTTTTCTGCAAATTTGTCAGCATCAAAAGTTATTATATTATTACCTATTAAAAAAAGAGCGTGTGTGTCGAGCACACGTGTCAGAAGTGAAACTTCTTTGGCAAGATTCAAATATACCAAAATCGTCGTCTGACGTGACGGTATTGCCATGACGCGACCTTGAAATTTTATTCTCAACGCGCCTATTATTTTTTTATCAATGTATAAAAATAATTATCTATTAATAACCATTTCTTGCATTAAAATTAATAGTTAAATGCCTTTTTCCCCATCAAGACACGCATTATGTATGTATGTTTGTTCAAGTGACACAGCCTTAATTACTCTTTTGTTACGTACAGAGATGGATTCAGAACGAAAATTTAAAAAAATACACACATTTAGAAAGGAAAATCATAATTCATATTATTTCCAATTATTAATTAAGTTCTGAAAAATTTTACTTAAATAATAATTATTAAGGATAGAGTAATAAATACGACATTCAGCTTACGACGTTTTACGCTGATTTTCAGTAGTTTTGAAAAGCCAGTCACATAGTTTTTAAATCAATTGTACACTAGGGGCACTGAAAAGCAATGCTACTGCATCACCACGAATTTTGCTCCTTTTTATTAAGTACCTGCATGTTTTTTGACAGAATTCGAATTGAAAGTAAAAATAAAGTCGAATAAGTTATTGTATACTTTAAGGCTTAATGATGACATTCTCAATTCATCTCATTCTCTTTTTTATCTTTTTGATCAGCTAATTTTATTTTAGGATGTTGTCTGCTTGAAAGAGATCATTATTAGGAGTCAAGAGATAACTGATAAACCCAAATAAGTATTCTTTTTCTTTAAAAATAAAAGCCGTAAGTTTATTCTGCGTAAATAAAAATAATGCACGCCCATAGAGAAAGTAATCCGAGTAATCCGGCCCTGGCTGTATAATACACATTAACGGTAATAACGTTGCATTCTTTTAACCGATTTAATACGCGTTTTATTAAGCGACTGGGGACAATACGTTATTATTACATTATATGAAACTACTTAGTTTAAGTTGATGCAAATCTCAGAAATTAAAGACTAAACGTTTTTTAAAATTAATGACCACGCTCGAAGGAGTTAGGAGGATGTCACGCTTTAAATCCGTTAAAAAGGCCGTATTTTCACTACCTAAATGTTATAATACTCAAAGTTAAACATAAGTATCTTCTTTGTCATCTTCATTATAATAATTAATAACATTATAATAAGTAATCATACGTAGCTTGGAAGTTGGAGCACCTATAGCATAACGATAAAATATAGTCTCAGAATATATATTATTCGTAATAGTATGTACGCTGTACAGTGTAGTACACAGTAGTTTTGTAGTTTTCATTGCCTACGCCGTAGCAAACTGCTACGCTGTTTTTGTGTTTATTTGTGAAAAAAACAACACGCTTATCGGAGCATCATAATGTAGGTATATACTATATAGTGGTAAGTAATCTACCTATCAACAAATTATGTTATTAGGTATATTTTTGAACTATTGTTTCATATGATTAACAGACAGCCGGGGAGCTTTCGTTTAAACGCTTATATATAAACGAAAGCTCCCCGTGTTTGCATGTTTGTTTATCCTATAACGACATCCATTCCCCACAATATATCGACTTCATTATTAATTTTCATCCCTTGCAAGTATCGTTTCGCCGACAACATAAGACAATTAATGAAACGAAATCCAATCTTCCTTCATATACAATCTCAGGAACTACTGGTCCGATTTGAAAAATTATTTCGGTGTTAGATAGCCCTTTTATCGAGGAAGGCTAATAGGCTATAATATCACGCTAAGTCTAACAAGCGGAGCGCTGCGGATAAAACCGCGGGGCACAGCTATATAATATTAATATGTTCACACGTCGGAAACATTATAGATTTTATATCAACCTATTATAATGCATTACAGGAACATTAAAAGTATTATTTAACGTCTCTTTTACTACCGTGGGTAGTATAAGAGACGTTAAAATATACTTACACAAGTGGTTTCCGAGAAATCATTAATACTACAAAAGCTTTGTTTCTATATTAATGTGTGAGGATTTTAGTCTGTAGCAATCCTTTGAAGTATTGGTTGATTGTTTATAATCTTAATAGTTTAATATTCTGTTTATTTTATGAAAAATAAGTAAATGCAATTACTTTCTCAAGTAACTAGGTAAGTACTAAAACTTGAAATTGGTTTGACTTCTTTCTAATTCATACCAATTTAAAACCTTTAGGTTTTTACTAATTTTCACATTACCTAAATTTAAAATGTTAAATCTACTTTTCTCAGGTTTCCTCGACCATAGAAAACCGTCGTAAATTAAAAGTTTAATTCGTGATTTGTAAGCGGACATAATATTATAATATATCTATTTATATAGGTTTCATCTACCTAATATATATTTAAAAAAGAGCGTGTCAGAAGTGAAACTTCTTTGGCAAGATACAAAGATACCAAAATCGTCGCCTTACTCCATGACATGACGATATTACCATGACGCGACCTAAAAATTTTACTCTCAACGCGCCTAAAGAAGTTTCACTTCAAAAATAAAACAATAACTTATTAGTAATGGATCAATTAAATAAAGAAAAATACCACTTCAATAATGACCCATAGCAATTTTTATTACAACTCACTATAATTTTGTCAACTAGATAAACGAAAACTGTAAAACAAATGAAACTTAATGGGTAGATAATAATCTCAAGTTTGAACATACGCTAAGCTCAATATTGAGAGAAACTATTAAGACATCAATTAAAATCCATCCAATAGAGAGGTTAACAAAAAATCATATAAAAAGACATCTTCATCACGTGGGTCGGTTTTTTGTTGGATTTAAACGTTTGGCTATGAAATTTTTGAGTTGCCAGAGTTAAGAAAATGTTTAGAATATTAAGTTTTATATGTATATACTCAATATAAAACTGAACACATTTTTATTGTGTTTTTAAATACAACCTTATCAATTAGGTAAAACATATGATTATAGTTATTTAATGCACTTTGCTTGTGAATCTTTTTGTACGTAATTTATAAATAAACAATTTAGTAAATATATTGTATGTTACATAGCTCAACAATTAATAGTCATTTTTAAGCAATACATAATTTTTAATTAATTATACATTCTTAATTGCAAAAATTTAAAAAGGAAATATTTTACCACTAGCAACTCCAATATAAGGAGTATAATTTAT
>CAJQZM010041534.1:0-25840 GCA_907164665.1 Colias nastes | reverse complement strand
GTTCGATCCAACTTGAGAGATAGGATAGTTTAAATCTCAAATCGTTTTAGAGAAAGCGGGCGAAGCCGCGGGCGGTAAGCTAGTTTATTATAATTGATGACGAAACTTTCGTCATCGTCAGTGATAATGGGAAAAATATTGGTTGAAAAATCAGATCCTTTTAATAGTTCTATTCACCAACATTGTGGTTTGGTATTAACGTGGATCAGTTTAACCTGGAATAACATTTTTCTTATAACATGATAATGACAAGCATTTTTCTTTTTACTATTCTTTGGCAGTTGGCTAGAACTCAAAATATGAACAGCTTTGCTCGCGTGATCAAAATCAGTTAATACAATTTTAGCTTTAGAATATGACACAATAAGCTAGAGAAGACCTAATTTTATCTACTACGGTACCAAATTGTTTCTGCGTGATAGAGCATGAAACAATTAATATTTTCATATCCTATGGAGCCTTTGGATTTCTATAAGTAGGATCTACAGGAGTCCACACAATCACACAAATATAAAAACACAAAGAAATGATTGCTTTACCTTCAAATTACAACTAATGAGCTTTACCATTCAATCTCAAAATCAAAACGAAAGCAATAAAATCGAAATAAAAAGCAATATTTGCGAAAATAAATCGACTCGACCCGCCAACCCTAAGCGAATGGCTTTAAAAATCCTGACTCCTCAATTAATTAGAGACAATTAGCAGGGGCTCCGTGACAAAAGGTAGAAAAACTCTGGCCATTAATTACGACAGGGTGGGTCTAACCGCCCCTTTTATTTTTGGAGTATCCGTTAGAATAGCTCAGCTTTGTAAAGGATTAGACAAGGAATATTATTTTTGCTTTTATGTATTTCTGGATAGACGTTTTGGGTATGGTTACTGGTTTATCTGTATTTCGTTAAAGATCAGCGTAGGTTGTTATTATAGTAGATATCATAGACGAACAAATACATATTCCAATTTCCATATATTTTAACCAGAGGCCAATTATTTCTAAAACTAACGTAATTCTGAAGAATACCTAGTTAACCCATAAGTATCCAAATCATTTCACATACTTTCAAAATGTAACCTGTAAATTGTCAAGAGTAGACGTAGCACCCGCATCACTTTATTTGCCATTTCAAAGGGTTAGATTAATGTTCAACGAGAGAAATATCTATAGGTCTAACCTACTAATAGTTAATAAAAATTTTATTATTTTTCCTCGATAGAAGATTGCCATCGTACAGAAGATAGCACCATACGAATGAACGTGTTATCCAATTTCAATCCCAACCTAGATAAGATTAAGCGCAAATATGACAAAATTAATCAGCAGCTTTCAATAATCCACTCATTTCACATTACAAGCTCTCGAGACCTAATGAACTAATCTCTGCCATCAAACCTTAACGTGGTACACTCGACTCAGCAAGCGTGCTCCAGCAAAAACCATCAAGCGATTCTACTCCTTATGATCATCGAGCAATCTCCGTTAATCGCGTATCACAATTAATGTGAATGACACACTATAAATTATTATCGCATACAGGTAGATTAAGTCCATTAAACAAGCTATCAATTATGACTATCTATAACTGATAATGATTTGGGCAGTACAACGCAAACCAAGTCAAAATGTGCGCGTGTCGACAGAAAAAATCGTCGTTTCTCATAGAGGACATTCTCGATGACGCCGGTCGGAGTGCAAAGACTGTATGTTATAATGTCAACACGAGATTGGAAGACTTGCAGACGAAATTCAGCGTTATTACAGAAGTGCAGAGAGAGCTCGGAACGTCACAAGCGATGGTGAATTTGGAGCACAGACGGAACACATACCCCTTATATCCTACGCCGGTAAAGGCGAATTTCGCGTGGCCGTACAAGTTGAAGAGCTTCGAGCAGAGACCGGGGTTGTACAGTGAGCCGGTGTTGAATTCTGATCAAATTCTGCGCAGCCAGCTGTCGATGAGCAGATATGTACCAGCTCCCTACTCTGTCCCACAATACAACTTTGATAGAGGTAGGATTTCGGAAAGTTTCGATAGTTAAGTATAATTGTGTATATGTTTGGGTATGGACACACAAATAAGTCATAAGCAAGGTCTAATTTGGTACCTATATAAAATGTTATATGTCTAATAAAAAATCAGATCATTTTTCAAACTCAAACTCAAACATTCATTTATTCAATTAGACTAGGTACTATTTAGTAGCATTTTCGAATCGTCATTACATAAGTATTTTTAACATTTACCACCGATTCGGAAAGCAGTATCTATGGAGAAGAATCGGCAAGAAACTCCATAGTTGCTCTTTTAAAATCATTTTAAATAGGTACCTACCTATGTCTTGAAAGCTCTTGAATTAAAATAGAGAAAATGATGAAAACTACAACATATTATTAAACAAGAGTGAAACTGCTCGATTTTCGTTTTAAAGCACCTACCTTATCGTTTAAAATGTCACTTTTCTATAATTTGTTATATGAATTGTTTTTCCAAAGCTTAGTGATATCTATAATCAATATTTCTTTGATTATCGTAACTATAAAATATATAAAATCTCAAAGTAATTAATAATTATATATTGTGTGTAACAAGATAATATGCAGTTATTTATTACTTTCGATAAGATATACCTAAAATTTAGCAGTTTTATTTAGAAATTTTCTTATTGATAATAATTATTAATCAACTCACATGACTAGATAATGATCAATGTTTCTCGTGAAAAATATTTATAGAATTGAGTAAATTAATATCTCCTGATTATATACAAAGAGATATTGTAATAGAGATATTATTTTTAACTTTATTATTATAACCTAAGATTACAGAATAAAAAAACAAAATTGAACTTTTCAATAGTACCTTAAAATATAGATTCAGGAAGCCTAGTATAATAAACAAACGTTTAATCTGTACAAAGTACAAAGTTTCGGATTTATAGCATTAGATATTATTTATTAGTAGTAGGATTTTCAACAATAAAAACGCAAATTTATTTAAACTGATATGCGATTAGACATTAAGCTACTCCTATCCTATCATATCTCCTGTTGGTCTTAGCGAGATGGTTGGTTTAATGCTCTAAGGAGATGATATATAGCCTCCAGCCTTCCTCGATGAATGGGCTATCTAACACCGAAATAATTTTTCAAATCGGAGTAGTTCCTGAGATTAGCGCGTTCAAACAAACTCTTCAGCTTTATAATATTAGTATAGATGTGTACATTGTGCCTTTATATAAAACAAGCTTCCGCCCACGACTTTGTATATGCTGCCCGTTTTCCCCGTTCCCGTAGGAATTTAGCGGATGCAACGTCCTAACATCTACCTGCATGGCAAATTTCAGCCCGATCCGTACAGTGGTTTGGGCTGTGCGATGATAGGTCACTGTAAGTCAAGTCAGTTAGATAGTAAATTTTCTAAAGTATTATATTTTCTTGTATTTGGAAATTAATTCCTATTGAAACGTGTTAATATTTTGTTACAAATAATCAATAACAAGACTTGTTAAAATTCCCAAAAAATATAAAAACTTTCACTTTCCTGTATCCGCGAGAGGAGTCAAGAATCAATATAGTTATCTAAATAAATAAACTCAAACTCAAACATTTATTTATTCAATTAGACTTCTTCTAGAAGCACTTTTGAATCGTCATAACATATTTTAACATTTACCACCGATTCGGAAAGCAGTATCTACGGAGAAGAACCGGCAAGGAACTCCATAGTTGCTCTTTTTAATCATGTCAGTTTTACAATAAATAATTTTCATGAGACTTTAGTCGTAGTACTATTATATATTCTGTGCTTAAGTTAAGGACGTTTGTATTTTATTTCTAAGGGTCAATTAAAGTAAAATGAATCCTTATTGATATGCAAAAACATTCTAGAATTTATTTTTTTTATTACATTTTACACAAGTCATTGATTTTCGTAATCTTATTTGGATCACATAATACCTACGTATAGGTATTATCTATCTGTAATGTCCGTCCAAGGCTACAAGACAAGTTCCAAGAGCGATTTTTTGACATAGGTATTATAATTTATTACAGAACCACACGAACGAAGCCGCATGCTGTAACTAGTCACATAATAAAGATTAAAGTACCGCATGTATAAACATAAAAACAGATACGTTTAAATCATAACTTAAAAAGTAATCGAATATAATCGATAATAACCACATAATCTATATCTTTATCAAAGCAGTGCAAATAAAAAATAGAATTTACGTTATCTTTTACAAATATAAGAATTGGAGCACTTTGTTATATTTGTATAAATAGACAATTTTTAACTACACAAACCGACTTCAATTCAAAGTCGTTGCCCAAATAAAAACTTCTTATTTTAGTGCAATTTTTTTATGTAACTACTTTGCACTGTATAGATTACCTTTTTTTCTAACAACTCGAATTCGTAAGACAAAGTAAAAAAACACATATTGAAACGTATAAAAAGGTAGCCACTGTACATAAGTCCAAAAAAGGTAGCCACTGTCTGCTGATGAAGACGACCTGTCCGTCGTCTTCATTAGCAGACAGTTGTAAAATTCGTTTACCAACAAAATTATAACAAAAATCGTCAAAATCAGCTCAAAAATTACGAACATACAAAAACTTCAAAATATTTGTAGGATCACGTTATACGAGTACTTAGTCATAATACACTTTTTGTTAGTCTTTCCACTACCAATCAATTTTCTAATATTATTATAGTTACGAATTACGATAGAAACTAATAACACGGAAGGTAATAATTCTGAAAAGCCAATGTACAAAATATGAGGTAACAAAAACTGGTAAACAAAATTATAAAATCGATATGACTTCTAGCAAGACGATATCAGTTTGAAATAAATCTTTTTATTATCTAGATGCTCATTAGGTACCTACTAATATTTCAATCACCTGGTTAAGAATTTAAAGAAATATGCTGCTATTTCAGATTTCATTCAGGAATACAACTTTGAGCTTTGTAAGGGAATCAATTAAGTATTTTATTTTAAAAATAGAATAACCTTGTGAAACATCACAAAAATAGCACGATCAAAATTAGATAATCTCATAGATTATGCGATTGTTTTAATTATATTTATCTTGGGACTTCCCCGTCAAACCTACCTACTTAAATTTAACACAATTGCTTTAATTACTTACATTAAATTATAACGCAAAAAAATAAAGTGCCTGATTAGGTACTAATCCAGTTCGAATTCCCTCGTTACGGATAAGACATTAGTTTCGGCAATTAGATAATCCTTTGGGATTTTAGTTTATAGATGTGCTATAAGTATACTTGTAATACGTTAATTTCATTGTGTTGCATTTAGCGTCATCTAGATACATAACAGCAAAAGAAAGCACGTTATGTAAACATTGAATAAATATAGGAGTATTTCAGATTTAATTACCTATGTAGTTACCTAGTTTAGTTATCATTCTTCGGGTATCAAAAATTTGTAAAAAGTCTCAATTAAATGACGTTATTTCTCTCTAAATAAATAAATCTATACCACAGAATACTTAATAGTAGCTAACGCTATCTATACGGTAGATTTAAGCTGAAGAATTCGTATAAACCAAATCTCAACCTAATCTCAGGAAATACTGGCTCCAGTTGAAAACTTCTTACACCCAATAGGAGAGGAGCATTAGTGAAAATCGTAGCAAAAAAATTGAAGAACAAATATTCCTTGTGAGCAGACAAGGTTGCGTGTTTTACCTAGTATTATAAAAAAATCTAAAACAGTCACTTAAATTACTCATTACTTCGATAACCAAAGTATTGCAATTATCAAAATATGTAATTTGAACGATAAGTTTTGCGCGTTAATCCAAATCTTCTGATATTTATTAATAAAATTATATATCTTTGTGTTGTTCCAATTGTAGTGATACGGTTTTTGATTGATGATACTAAAACTTGATATCAATAATTGTGTTCATATTGCCTTCTTATCTATACTTTATTCGTTTTTTATTTTTTATTACTAATCAATTAAGTAATACGCTGTATTCCTGATGTCTACTTATTCGATAGCCGATAAAAATATACCGTAGATATACTTTTATAAAGACTAGATATTCGTGCATCGTGATTCGTGTTTTATGCGTGCGTTTAATTGAAAACGCACAAATAAAACATCAACAATTATTAGAAATAGCATTTTGCGCATCATTAATCGAATGAAACAATATCAATTATGTTTTAGATGTTTGATATTAATTCAGGTTCGTATATAAGGTGTAATAATAACTAGTCCATTGAAATGTTACATTTTTTAGGCCTAACCTTGTGTTTTTTAGAGGACGCAATTTTATTTTTGTGATGTGTAGGGGGGGTCAGTGTGAAGCTAAAACCAAGTTTGTGGGGTCGCCACCCTTGTCCCACGGCCGCCATCTTGAAAATAGCGGCTGAAGTGGTTTTTACGATATAACTCTTAAACTATTTATCTGATAAAAAAATATTGTTAACAATATTTGTTGAAAATTAAATTTTCCACAACTTTAGTCAAGTAACTTTTTGTCGTAGAACTAGAAATAAAAAAGTTATAAGCGAAAATGTTCAGAAATTAGAGATTTATATTTTTCAATAAATCTTTTTTTTATCATTTTACGAAGAAATGATATCAGACCATTTTTGTAGATTGTTTTTCGAGGAACAACTTTTATATACAACATTTTTTCATTACGACAATAGCTAAGGTTTTACAGCGCTCTGAAGTGAGTACTATTTTTCTTTCCTCTTAACTATACGTATATTGGCCATTGGCTCTTTTCCCAGACTCCAAAACAATGGAAGCACACTGCAAAACATTTCAGCTCTGCTTTTCGGCATAAAAAAAACGCGCTTCCAGACTCTACCTCCTGGGTGGCGGGGAAAAGAGTCAATAATTAATTAAGTATAAATAATATTGCAAAATTAATTATTAAAAAAATTATAATAACAATAAAAAACAATTACAGATGACAAATTATTATTAGTACACACATAATATTTTTGTATACTGTATAGCTAAGAGTACTGAAAAATAGTACTCACTTCGGAGCGCTGTAAAACCTTAGCTATTTACTTAATGAAAAAATGTTGTAAATAAAAGTTGTTCCTCGAAAAATAATCTACAAAAATGGTCTGATATAATTTCTAGGTAAAATGATAAAAAAAAGTTTTATTGAAAAATATAAATATCTCTAATTTCTGAACATTTTCTCTTATAACTTTTTTATTTATAATTCTACGACAAAAAGTTACTAGACCAAAGTTGTAGAGAATTTAATTTGCAACAAATATTGTTGACAATTATTTTTTTATCAGATAAATAGTTTAAGAGATATATCGTAAAAACCATTTCAGCCGCTATTTTCAAGATGGCGGCCGTGGGACAAGGGTGGCGACCCCACAAACTTGGTTTTAGCTTCACACTGACCCCCCCTACACATCACAAAAATAAAATTGCGTCCTCTAAAAAACGCAACCCCAAATGTAACTTTTCAATGGACTAAACAGCATTATAAAGCGCAGCAGCTTAATAAATACCTACCTAACAGCAGCACACAAGACCTTTACTTTTTTCTTCCCCCTTCCTTTCTGGAAAGATTTTAACATCTTCTGTCTTTTCCAATTTTAGTATATTCCATCAATTTTGTAAACTCTATGGTCTAAATTTAAACGAATAACACGAAAATGTGATCTATAGACAAAGCTTAGATTATGCTTAGGTATATTGAAAATAAATTCCAATGAACTAAACAATAGAAATGAAATCTAACATCCTCGTGTACACATTAACAGATTAACAATGTCGTCCACAACAGATAGTTATTAATTACCCATGATAATTATAAATATGATGATAAAATACAGAAAAATATAAAGATTCATTCAGATAATGTAATTATTAATAAGCATGGCAGATATAAGATTTAAGAAATACTCCGACAAATTTCTTACTGACGTGTATTTAAAAAATGATATCTGCCCTCTGTATCTGTGTCTGTTATGTATATTATTTAATACCTCAGTAGTAAAATAGTAGAAAATGTAATGCATTTACAGTATATATAGTAGTATAGTACTTACATTATAAAATGCCTACTAGATATCCGCCCGCGGCTTCGCCCGCGTTTTCAAAGACAAACCCGCATAGGACCCGTTCCTGTGGGATTTTCGGGAAAAGCCTATGCCTTATTCTGGGTCTTCAGCTTATATATATTATAGTATTTGAATGAAAGAGTAACCAACATCCATCCATCCATCCTCACAAACTTTCGCATTTAAGGATTGCTACTTTTTTGCGCTTTTTATTTCTCAATAAACTACTTATATGTTTATTTAGTTTACGGGCGGATAAAAATGAAATGTAATTAAGACTATGTAGGTACCTTATAGTGTTACAAGAAAAATGTAGCTTTGATATCAGTCCTAGTGTCTTTTTTTTTGTAGAAACAACGTACCTACCTACTACTTAGTATGTACCTACTTAGGTACGTCTTACATACAAAAACATAAATGTTTCCTCTTTATAATATTACTAAGTATCATCTTTTTGTTCACAGTACCCTGTTGTAGTCCCTGGTGGGGAGTGGGGGGGCGACGGAAAGGGGGACAAGTGAGATTCAGCGCGGCACAGACAAGCGCGTTGGAGAGAAGATTCGGTGCTAGCAAATATCTTAGTCCTGATGAGAGACGAGCCCTCGCGTCTTCCTTGAGATTAAGTGATAGACAGGTAAGGATTTTTGTGAATACCTAATATCGAATTTAATTTTGTAAATACAATAGTTGTATGTTTATGACATGTGATGAGTGATTTAATATATGTAGACTGCCTTTTTTAGTTAACAAATTTATATACACTTAGTAAATACAAATTTAGTTTGTAAAATAACTTCATGAAGCAAAGCTATTTTTATTGCAAAAAATTCATATTAGGTAGGTACATAATTTAACAAAAAATGCTTGATACGAAAACGAATCATAGACATGCAAGGCTACATTGTAAAGTAGTAATGTATAACAGCTTGTTTATCTCCAAAAAAAAATATTTTGACGTTTCAGGTAAAAACATGGTTTCAAAACAGGCGCGCAAAATGGCGCCGTACAACATCAGAGTCAGCTGACCCCGGCAGCCCCGCCAGCGCAGACGCCTCCGACGACGATGTACATATCTCCGAATCCTAATATTATATACTTAATTTTATTTACGTTAATATATTTCTAGTCTTATCCACTTTTTGTTTTATTGCAACACTTTCCCTGAATTCAGATTAAAAAAACCGGAACAATGGAACGTTATTATTTGTTGAACCACAGAGTACTGAGTAAGTACTAAAATGTTTTTTGCTTAAATTTTTCATAAATATTAAGTAAATCATGCCGCCAACGGGAGGGAAGAGCAGGCAAACCACCTTTCCTGTTCTTGGCTTGCGCCTGGCCTGGAGATGGGCTGCCGCCGAGGGGGTCGCGGAAGAATTCTAACAAATACCCGCGGCCCCATCATTAAAGCGGCTCGACGGAACACAGTGGGGTTTTAGTCGGTAAGAATCCGACATAACCCACGGCTCCTTCCCCGGGGGCCGTGGGTATCTTTGGAAGATTTCCCCACTATAAAAAAAAAAGGGTAATTGCGCTGGTTTGCCGTCCAGTTTCAGTTTTCGTCCATTTGACTGACCTGCTACAATCACGTGCGTAAAACTTGAATACAAACCTACCTTCCCGCGCAAGTTTGCACTTTTTACGGTCCATAATGTTTAAGCAACAGTACTATCAACATGAAAATTTGATTTGACAAGAAGAGAGTTCAAAAAATTAACGTAAAAGTGGCCGCTTCGCATCCGTGCCTTGCAGATGTCATCGCGCGAGAGAAAAATTTGTCGGCGAGAAAAGTTCATGGTAAGTTAAATCACTGTTTTAGCTAGTTTACGTAATGTTTTTGGTACGTATGTTTAGTTATAAGCTTAATAAACGCAATTATAAGTGTTTATCATAGGGGGAGTCCGGGAGACTTGAACCGCTTTTTACTAAAAACTCTATAAAATCTGATCAGTGACCTTGAGAGCTTTAAGATCTACACCATATGGAAGCCTTATTATCTAGCTAAGATTTTATACTATTCTGAAAATAAAAATTGCAACCAGAACATAGTAAACTAAGTTGTAATGAAAAATGAGTTTTGATTCAAGTCTCCCCAACCGGCGGGACACTTGCCCATCAGGTGCGGGACACTTGCCCATACCTTTTTAGAGAGGGGAAATGAAGCAAATAAAGCATATTATCCATTAGTTATGTATTATTTAGACACATTTAACAATAACTAGATTATTCAAAATCATCTTCTAAACAATTTAGTGAAAATAATTAACCAAATGTTTTCAGAACAACTCCTTAACATAACATTCGCTTCTTTTTATTAATTAAATGCTCGTTTTGAGGTATCTACTGCTATATAAATCTACCAAAACTAATTTAAAGACATTCATTCTTACTATTAATTAAGAATAGCTATCAGTCTCAAAGATTGCATATGCAAAATCAACATAGGTTTAGTAATTCAATTTGTTACTGCAATTGTGACAAATTAACTCTTCTACGTCATTTTTAGTGAGGCCGACACATACCTCATGGACGTACCTACAACAAGAAACACAAAGACGCATATCCAATATCTCATCAGACTGACAAACAAAGGAAAACCAAGACTCATCCCTATTTTCTTCCCAATCTTCGTCATTAGAACTTTTAAATTAAAGATTTCTTCTTCTGATTCTGTTTCACTCTCAGACTTCTGATATCTTCTTTTCTTCAATATTTGCCTCTTGTATGTTTCTTTCAATTTGGAGGAATTTGGCGTAGTCGAATGCTAGTTGCATTGCTTGTTTTATAGTTAAACCATAGTGCATTTTACTGCAGGTCAATAAGTAACGAACGAGCAATTTCTCTATATTTACATTGAAAATCCGGGAGCATTTGTATTGGCTCCCTTTGTCTTGCAAAGGCGTTAACTTTTGTTCACCTAACAGGTAATACCGTAAAGTGGTTCTGTCTATCCCATACGTGATTGCAATTTGACGAATAGATTTGCCACTCTTTATTTCTCTGACTGCGCTTTCCATCTCAGACTTAGTAAACGGTTTTCTGCGACGACTACCTTCCTTAGGCTTATTCTGAAATGGCATTTTCTTTCTGAAACAAAACAATAGCTAACTTAAATAGTACCTATACAAACTGCAAAGGGAGAGTTGAACCACTGTTTAAGTCTCCCGACTACAGACTGGTTCAACTCTCCCGCACCCGACTCAAGGCCATATCTTGATTTTTTCCAACAAATCCACTATCAACTGGAGAACAACACTGAACATACGACAAAATATGATAATCTAGTAATGCAATAACGTAGGTGTTTGATACATACCTTCATAAATGCGTGCATAGCAATTAAAACAACAAATCCAAAAAAATTCACTCCGCGACGATGAAACCACTTTTTCGGAACTCACGGTCGAACGCGTCTGTTATCACTCAAAATTGTGAGTTGCTTGGGATTGGCGGGTTACGCGCGTTTATTTGTTTGCCATTTGGCGTAACTTGGCGCCTAATTTAAAAAGTTATTGAAAGTGGTTCAACTCTCCCACCTGGGCAAGTCTCCCGGTTTCCCCCTACTTTTTTTATAATACTCTTCGAAAAATTAAGTGGACGGATACTAGGTTACCAAATTCTCAAAATATTTGGTTTTCGTCCAAGTGGACGGAAACTCAAACAGCTACGTGAATATTTTTGTTAGGTTCATTTTACTTTATCGGACCTTTAAAATACTGAATAGTTTCTCCCGATATGATCTTTATTCGAATTCGAATTCGTTTTATTCAATCAATCAAACTTAACCTAACCTTAGATCTAAATACATTAGGTGTTGTACATATGTTTAATGATAGGTATGTATCAATCATCGGTTCGAGACTGGCATCTTTGCTAGGTTACCGAGAAGGTAACCTGTATTAAAGATGACAGTTCCTTCCCCATATAATTTATATAATATAAAAAACATCTCAGGTGGTCATCACAACTAAGTCAACGAATTTGTTTTTTAAATTCGGACATAGAGAATATAAAAGAAATTAACTAATAGGTATCTTAAGTTACTTATGAACATGAAAGGAGTCGAGTGATTATGTGTGGGCATAAGTTAGTGTATGTGCGTGTGTGTGTGTGTGTGTGTTTGAGTGGATGTAGATGTGTATGCATATAAAAGAATGTATAATATGAATAAAAAACTTTCATTAAGTCATTGTACAAATTAAATTTTCGGTCTCCTGATAACTAAGGTTTAGCAGCCAATTAGTGACTTGCGTTTTGCAAGTCCCGTAGGGGAGTTTATAAATAGGTAATATTTTATTAATTTTGTTGTATAATGAAGGGGCCAGAAAACAATTAAATCTTTTGGAGTGTACGAAATTACATTTATCAACTTCGCAAATTTTATCCTTGCGTCTTTTCATAATATTTTGAAATGGAGTCACAGAATGTTGAGAAAGAACAGTATGTAATATAAAAAGTTGCCTTACAGTCAATACTTTAAGGCTCTTGTACAGGTCAGCTGTCGGAAATCTGTATTTTTTAAAAGTACCAATTTTTAAAATAGCTCTCTGAGCTCTTTCAAGCTTCAGGAGATGAGTCTTAGGCGCACCACCCCAAGATGATATACAGTAACATAAAACCGATTGGCATAACGAATAGTAGACCTGTCTCAAAATTTGACCGTCAGCAATATGGCGAAGAGTTTTAAAGATATAGATCAATTTTCTGACTCTATTTTGAAGTTGTTCTATATGTAAAGAAAAGGAAAGATTGCAGTCAAGAGTTATACCCAGATATTTAGTGCTAGATTGTCGAGTGAGTCTGGGGCAATTGCAGTGCTGATCAAACGGATTGTTGCAAATGTGAGCGTATAGACATAAAGTTAGGGGGGGTTGAGATGTTTGCCGAAGAGAAAAAGCCAAGTAATTAGTTTTATCAGTGTTCAAGGTCAAGAGATTTTTAGCTAGCCATGTTGACACTATATTAAACCCATCCTGTGCTTTGCGAAAAACCTCTGGCCATGAGTCGCCTATAAAAGTTAGGGCTGTGTCATCGGCGATTAGTTTAGACTTTTGGTTTCCGTCCACTGCTTTGTCAGTGCTGCCAAAATAAAAAAATATTTAAAGAAGTGGACGAAAACTAAATTTAGCTTTAAACGTTTTAGTTTTCGTCCATGAATGAGTAGGTATTGGAGTGGACAAAAATTAAAAATAGCTATTCTTTTGCATTACTTTTCGTCTTTTTTACGTATTGAAAAGTTTTCTATTCAGTATCTTCCTTATAAATAATTGGTGAGGGCCAGAGTGTTGTAGGTACCTAATATTGTCATTCATTCAGTCATGTATCATTCTCCTTATGTGAAGTAGAGTCAATTATTCGTAGCATAAATGGGGGTAGGTCAGACATAATACCTACACTGTATTTTTCTTGATTATCATTCACTTGAGTATCATCTTTTATTCTAGGTCTGTTTTGCCAATGCAGTATTTTTTTATTCTACTTACTCAACGTATCCTAAGAAAGATCTTATTGTTTTTAGATGGCTTCGAAGGAGTCTAAGAAAGCTAGAAAAAAAAACGCTACGTACACTGAAGAATCTTTAATAAAGGCTATTCGGAAAAATAAGGCATCAGTATTCAGTAAGACAATAATGCATAGTTCAGTAAGGCATAGTTTATTTTAGTAGCTAAAACGTATTATTATGGCTGTGTTTAATATAGTACGTTTCATTTGATAAACAAAGTATTAGAATGAAAATTGTTGTTGTTAGAATGAATATTTCTGTTTTTTGATGTAATTTCTTAGTCCTGTAATTATTACTTTATTCATTTACATTGTAAGTAACGCATTCCTTTCTTTATTACGAATGATTAAACAGTCATCACTAACGCATATAAAGACTGCCAAGTGCTACATAGATCTCAGTGTTGACTAGTTATATTGATTATTATTAGTAAAACTAAACCTGTAAGGTAGTGAGAAATTGTGATGTTGATTAAATAAAAGTATATATTTACCTGTAATTGGTTTTTAATTTAATAGTTGACCTACCCTCCTTTTTCTACACGGACGAAAACCAGTTTTTTTGGACGAAAACTAGCATATACCCTACTTTTGCAGAAAATAATTTAAATTAAAAGATATGTCAAAATGATTTATTTTCACTTAATATTATCTTAAAGAAGACTATATATGGATTAAATAAAAATATTATACTTATGTTTAAGGAAGGGTGCTCCAAAATATTTATTTCGCATCACAAAGTTGGCAACTCCTATAATTGGACGAAAACCAGCGCAATGACCCTACCTAGTGGTACAGGCAGGAAGTAGGTGTACCTACTAAACTAACTAAAGGGCCTGTAACGGTCGTATGAGATATAATAAGAAGTTTATTGTTATTTAACACACTAAAAATAATGCATGCACTGATTTATTAATCCACTTACTGCTCAAATATTTTTGCAATTAATTAATCTACAGATATCTTAAAGATATCAATAAAATTATCTGAAAGACGTCACGCAGTATCCGAATTCAATTATTGAGGATCAGCTTGTAATAAACTGATACAATGTACTGATAAATAATAAAAAATAATTAATTACATGATACCGGCACTTTCTTTAGGGCTTTTTATAACACGCGTCTTGCATTAAAAATAAAATGGTTGATAAGAAAAATTATCTTTTTTCATGTACGGTACCTAAATAGGAATATCTCATACCTATCTCACATAAGAACTGCAAAAATATATGCCACCGTGAAATTACCAACACGAACGTTTGGATTACCTACGCTCTATTTTTTTCGATGTATAAATAGGTAGATAATATAGGTAATAAATAATAATAATTGATATTTAATATATAATACACATAATAAGTAATTGCCTCTAAAATGAAATATTCAAAAATTAAAATTGCGCTAGCAAAGTCATAAACAAATAGATTTTTCTAACACTAATACAACGTTAATGCTTTCACATTTTTTAATTATAATGTTAGCGTAAAGAAAACGAAATATTTTGATTTACTGATTCAATCACTTTTCAAATGTGTGAAATAAAACATTGCTTGTAGATTATGACCTAAACCTGTGTCCCTACTTTTGGAACAAAGTCGAAAGCTTCTAGTTTCTAAATGATATGGAAAGAAAAGTCTTTTCATTATATAAAACAATTTATTCATACAAATAACGAGTCGAGTTAAAATGTCATTTATGCTCTTATTACAAAAATCTAATACATTTCCTCTATGAGACGCCAAACTATTTTCTATATTATTTACAAATTTAAGTATAAGAATAATGCAAAAATATCTATTGTAATATTCTATACTAATACATATTTCCCCAGTAATTCTTTTTTATACTGGTAACATTTCAAACATTATTTTAAACTGTCCCTGTTAATATATGGAAGAAATTGAAGAAGTATAATTATTTTTCTATGTAATATTCAATATAATATTATTTTACTGCTTGTGCAATTATAAATATAAACTAAAGTCCTCGCTATCAACCCGAAGAAAAACGTATTTACGACTTAGTAAAGTTAATTTATATTAGTGCCTGTACAAAGAAGCAAAATTACTTACATCTTAATATACAGGGTGTCCCACCGTCGGTATTCTAAGCTCAATGGAGGTTATAGCTTTGCATACGCTGAGTACGTAAAAAATACTTAAAAAATTCCAGATGCATTTTTTTTCAAATAGATGAATTCTTAAAACTCTTTGTGTACACCCCTAACAAGCAATCCGCCCAACTTTGCCACCCGCACGTGACCTATCGTTTAAGATTATTTTCATATTATTTCATAGACAAAATGCTCACATTAGCGAAGCGTTATATGCCGGCTGCGCGAAGCTAGAGAAGAAAACATGGATTTTAAGGAAAAATTTAGCAAAAAATTTTTGGCGCAATTTTGTTGTTTAAGTATTTTTTACGTGATCAGTGTATGCAAAACTACAAGTCCCTTCGCGCTTAGTATACCAATAGTGGGACACCCTGTATATTGTACTTGTATTTACACATTATAAATTTCTATTGTAACTGAAATATTTAGGTATTTTCGTGTTTAATTAAATTAATGAGTGAAAAGATCTTTAAATATTATATAAAAATTCGATGGCAGTGCAAAAAATGCACAAAGAAAAACAAACAAATAATTTAGCTTTTTATTAACAATCGTGTAAAATTAACAAATAGCACTCGCCGGGAAATCACACATCAAACCATCACCGTTGGTGTGAAAGAGACGACGATATATAAAATTGTCGATCTCTTTTCCTCTATTAATTTTGTCATCCTAAGAATTAATGATTGGTCTCTATATACAATCTATCTTTAATCAATCCTCATAATATTAAAGAGTTTAGTAGTTCTAAATTTAAAACTTATATAAAAAATGTACTAATTCAGAGAGCCTATTACAGTATTAAGGAATATATGGACGATAAAAACCCATGGAGGGTTGTCGCGTAAAAACCACAGGACATTTCTTTGGCATATTACTATAATTATATGATGTTACATATGTAATTTGTAAAATTGTAAAACTGACATGATTAAAAAGAGCAACTATGGAGTTTCTTGCCGATTCTTCTACGTAGATACTGCTTTCCGAATCGGTGGTAAATGTTAAAAATATGTAATGACGATTCAAAAGTGCTTCTAGAAGAAGTCTAATTGAATAAATAAATGTTTGAGTTTGAGTTTAGAGAGCATTCAAATGCTTTTTCTTCGTTACCGAAAGATGCGGGTTCGAATCCCGCCTCATGTGTTTTAATAATGCATTTTATGTGTTTTAGCCATGTTTTAAATGAATTTTATATGAATGACAGATTTTAATGAAGTTCAAATTTTATGTAATTTTTATGAAAATTATAATGCACTTGTCAACCGAGTATTACCCATAAACAACCCTCCTCTTGCTAGTAGATAGAGCAAAAAAATGAATATATTTTAATATAATTAAACACTAATTAAACAATGATTAAAAAGAGATTGAATATAGAGACCATATTACAGCATTTAATATTTTCACAATTTTTAGGTGTTTAGTAGAGATTCTTTTTATACCAAAAAATCTATATTTAAATTGGTTCCTTTATCCTGGTCTTTCAACAAACAAATAAAAATCTCATTATAACAATAACAGATATTAAACATTTCTTTTAAACATTTAACCTATTACAAAAAAAGATTCCAAAAAATTGTTTTGCGTACACAAAATTCTTAGGATAACGTTGAATATATTAATTTCCTTTCTTATAAGTGCCTCTGGAGCGCCAGGCCTTCAGCAGGTTGTAGGAAAAGTATAGTTGGAAGAAATGAACTTGACACGCTAGGAACACGAAGGCATACCAGAGCAGGCCGTAGGGATAACCCTGGAATTGAAAAATATATATCTATACTAATATTATAAAGCTGAAGAGTTTGTTTGTTTGAACGCGCTAATCTCAGGAACTAGGTCCGATTTGAAAAATTCTTTCTGTGTTAGATAGCCCATTTATCGAGGAAGGCTATAGGGTATATGAGTGGAGCCACGCTGGTGAAACCGCAGAGCGCAGGTAGTTAGTAAATAAATCTATTTGTCATTCGTCTTTTTTCACGCTAAGGTTGGTGTTTTAATCTGAATGGAATTGGGCAAAAAGTAAGGTTTCTATGCATCTATAGCGTGGATAAGCTGAAAGACTATTTTTTATGGGAAACCACAAGTTACAAAGCGCAGTTTAAATACATATTTTAATAAACATCATGTAATATTAATCACTACATAGTATAAAACAAAGTCGCTTTCTCTGTCCGGTGTCCCTATGTATGCTTAAATCTTTAAAACTACGCAACGGATTTTGATGCGGTTTTTTTAATAGATAGAGTGATTTAACAGGAAGGTTTTAGTATATAATTTATTATGTTTTAGACAAAGCGGGCGAAGCCGCGGGCGGAAAGCTAGTATAAATATAAATCTTAGTGTTAAGAAATAGAATGGCGTCAAAACAAGAATTATTAAGTGTGACTGTAAGTTAGTATCACTACTATTGCTAGATTACTGAACCAGTTTTGTTAAAAAATGAGAGTGAAACATTTTAATCCGTCAAAAGTACTGAGAAAATCTTATACAAAAGAAAAAGCATTGTAAATAGGTGGTACTATTGACCGCCTCCTTCGTTCAGTGTTTGACGCGTGAGCGTAGAACGAAGGGGTCCTGGGTTTGATTCCCAGTGGAGACAAAGAAAAAAAAATGTCTCGGTCTGGCAGGACACAGAAGGCTGATCACCTACTCGTCCCTAATGAAAATCGATCAGTGAAACAGGTGTATGCATAATGCATCTGCCTCTTACCCCGCTAGGGGACACGGGACTTTGCTATTGAAGCTTTAGTTTACTTTAAGATTTGAACTTAATAGTCGTTCCATCAAATAGTGACAACATTTATTACCTGCCACAACTGAATCTCCTCATCATCATCATCAGCGAGATACACCCACACATCTCCGCAGTAATGCAGCACACAGTACAACAGCGGCAGCAGGCCGAGCCCCGTGATGCCATACATGTATCTACTCAGGTGCAGTATGTTGTTGCGTTTGATAGCTGACAGGCCGAGGAACGAGAGTGGCAGGGATAGGCACCAGATGTACTCCCACCAGAGTGGCTGGAATTATTGATAGAGTAAAGTATATAGGTATAATAAGGTACTTCTGTGTAGAAACTGCTTTCGCAACCATTGGTAAATTATTATTTTTCTTATAAAGTCTAGTTGAATAAATAAATGTTTGAGTTTGAGCTATGTGATAAATCTGAGCTATGGATAGAAATGAGTAAACATCATCTGCTTAGAGTCTTGTGACTGAACACACTGTCTGACTGACACGTTATTTATGTATCAAATATATTAAAGTAGATATTTTTGATGGGATTGTAACAAAGAATACAAGAAAAAAACAAACATTACTTTCTTTAAGACAAGGACAACTAAACCTGCTTATAAAGCGCTTTATAAACTTAGGATTTTATCAATGCAATATGAGACAGAAATATTTGTGATTGCTGAGATCCACTATTTCATGTTTCTGTGAAGTGATAAGTAATAGAGATAGTCAAAGAAGAAAAGATAACACTGATCTGTATTTAACAATTTATTGGAAATTAATAATTTCCTAGCAGAAATCAGTAGTTTCACACACAAGTTAATGGTAATTCAACTATACACATATAAAATCACCTGTGGTATTTGCAACTCCTCTATTTCCAGTATAAAAATGTCAAGTTTGTCCAATATGTCAGCGGAGAGCTTGGCCAGCATCACAAGGAACAATACATGGTGGAAGAACACACAGTACTTCAGCCTCGACTTGTTTAATGCACTGTAATTAGAGATATAATCGTTAAATACATATTTATTAGTTTATTGTTGTATTTTTTTTTGTTGTTAACAAGTTTGTAGTAAAAAGTTGGGCGCAAGGAAAAGTTATGACTGTTTCAAGTGATTTTAGATTTCTTTCTTTAAAATATTTCAAAGTATTCAAAGTAAAGTTTTGAAGTAAAATTATGTTGTTTACCACTGAATAATTTAAAGTGTATTTTCTGTTTATGTTCAATTTATATAAGCTTTGCTCATCAATAGAATAAATAAACGTAACATTCAAATAAAAGGCGCGAAATAGTACAACCTACTGCTTTCGTCTAAAAATAATTTGACGGAACTCGACGATATCATGTCGTGTGTCACAGGCTAACTAACCACAGACGGTAGCTGATCACATACATAAAAATAATCACAATACTAACCTTATTTGATACTGAGCCGCTATTTTTTCCCTGTGCTGAAAATCTGCACCATTTGTACCAGTTACCATAACACCACCCCTTGAAGCCATTTTTATAAATAAACTCGTGCCTTTGTTTACTATACAACCACTTTACGAGTATCGACAATATCACTCAGTGCATTCATTCAGTTATCTTGGTTTTTTTATTTAAAATTACAATCAATCCATTTTCACATCTGCCAAACTAAATCGAAGCGAGCTGGCAAATTGACATGCCAAAAATGCCAACGTCTCAAGGTTGGCGCGTTCGGATACTTGTACACAGTTATTCATATAACACATAGATTGAAATAATTTATGATAAAAAATAAACCAAGTCGATAATTATATTTTATTAAAATACTGTTAGCCTTCGTTTTTGTTTATTTAAGCTATACCAGTTAGAAAAGATTTATTTTCTAATATTATTAAAGTTTAACAGTGTGATCTGACTTTATGGAAATAGTTACCTGCTCAGTTACCTGCTTAGCTTCCGGTCAATGTCCATCGAGAGCAATTTTATTTGAATTTTATGTAATTTGTACACATTTACGAAACTTGTATGATAGTTTTTAAAATAAAGAGATACTAAAATATATTTATTTTATTTTGAGCATTCATCATCATTCCACAACAGTTATTATGAGTTAGGCTAAGGAGTTAGGTACTACCTACGTAAATAAATTCATATAAGTTAGAAGTACATAATGTACTTAGATCATCTGGAAAAAAATATGATGATGTGAAATTGGTAATACGTACCTATGCTAAATAATGGCCCGGGGTCATAATAATCAACCCCTACTACCTACTCAGATCCCGCTAATACTTTCCCGAATTAGAATTTTTTTGCTGCTTGAGACCATCTTACAAATAAATAAATTTATTTGGAACACACGCATTATTCACAGTATAATAGGTACTATAGTAGTGACCACTTAGTGACTGTAAGGAAATAAATAATAATAAACTATCTATCGGAAAATTTGATCTTTTACAAGTATACGCATTTAAACTTTAAAAATCAGACTTAAAAAGATGGCAAAAACCGTGTTTATTTTTCGATTAATATCCAATTACATCCTCATTATTAATAATTAGTGATGCGAATAGACAGTAACGAATCACTGAAAATTTAAAAGACCAAATAATTCTGAAACTTCTTTACTAAGTACCTATATTCATGATAAAATACCCGAAGGCAGTACCTAGGGTATTATTTTTAATGATTTCTAGTTCTATAATTACACTTACAAATTAATGCGTACCTAATAATTATAATTAATCATAAAATGTGGCATTGAAATAATTTATGATAATTTTCGCGAAAAAATTCCTAAACCTCGCCAATGGCATTGTTCAATTAGTACCTACTGAAGCAAAGCAAAAAATCGATAACGTCTTTTATCGATACATTGTTTAAGCCTGATTATGTTTGGAAATTGTTTTTATTTTCTTTTTGTTACGGCTATTTCCGCAATGGGGTTATAAATAAGCACACATTTGGATTGGCGCCTAATCATTGTTTTGTTTTTACACAAGTTGGTCACCATGAAAACCTTTTTGCTCTTCACTATTTTCGCGGTATTAGCTATTCAGGTAACTCAAAGTTTTTTATAAATATAAATCTATACTAATATTATAAAGCTGAAGAGTTTGTTTGTTTGAACGCGCTAATCTCGGGAACTACTGGTCCGATTTGAAAAATTCTTTCGGTGTTAGATAGGCTATAGGCTATATTATATCATCACGCTATGAGAGGAGTCACGGGGGTGAAACCGCGCGGAGCAGCTAGTAGTAGTTAAATAAATGTAATTGGGTATTAATATTTTATTACAAATATATCTACACCAAGTTTATTTTAGCAACCTATTTAAAACTATCTGGCTGGCTAGTTTGTTTTTTTTTGCACGTTGCACTGCCAAAAAAATAATTACCCACGTTATCTACTACCACAGTCTACTACCTATAATTATTGCAGTTTAAATATAGCTATAATAGATAGTAGGTATTAATGAAATTACCAAAAAATAAAAATTCCTTTGATTCAGATTCAATTTTTGAAGTGAAACTTCTTTATGGGGGTTGGAAAAAAATTTAGTGTTATATTTTTTCGTTACGCGTGACATTTTTCCGTTACGCGCCATCTTTTTCTTATCCCTACCACGCGTGATTCGACGTATTTCTGTAAAGTTGCATATAGTAAATTATTTTTTGAAAAATAAGGTCATAAAGAAGTTTCACTTCTTACGTGTGTATACTAGAACACGCACACATTTTTTTTCACATTACATTATTAAAAGTTTTTCCCCTAATCTAGCTATGCTCTTCCTCCCATCACCACTCGCCATCGCACGAGCACCACACGAAGCCGCCGACCACGCCGCACGTCCCCACGACCACCACGGCTGACCCTCCTACTACCACTACCACCACGGTAATGTTTTAATTATCTGTGCATTATAAATTGCCAAATTTGTTGCTGCTAGTGGTTATGTTACAAATTGCCAAGTGTGAATGAATGTGTATAATTATGTATGTGTGTGTTTAGAGTCAACGCAAAAATAGTGGAGGGATTTTGATGCAACTTGGTAGTGTTGTAGCGAATATAATAAAAAATAAGTGATAACTAAGCATTGAGATAATATTACTACGTATGGAGGAGACACCACGAACAAAATCTGTGCGCCATTTTTTTGCTCTAACTAAGTTTTAAAAATTATTATCTAGTTAGGTACTTACCGATGAAAGTTATTCCTTTGCACTTTTCCGTATTATTTGTGCAATATCGTAACACACACAAAGGCATATTTGATGCGTTTCACTTTAAAACAAATAAAAAATGAGCGTGCAGTTACGCCATATGGCGTATGTTGAGCGGAACATAAGTGATGTAGGCGGTGTCGTCTCCATATGTATAATATCTCAATGTAACTAAGCTAAAGAAATTCTAGTTCTGCTCTTGGTTACACAAAGCTATCTTACTCAAGAACTGCTGATCGGATAATACTTACTTTTTATTTGTTAGAAATTTAATACAAAACAATTCAAAAACTGTTAAAAATTAAGGATGTACCTAGAGATGTTTTGAAACTCCCCTACATCCTCAGTTTCTATTTTTCTTTTCCTTGTTCATAAAATTTGATTTATTAGGTATTATTATTTTATCTAATACAGCCGAAACCAGAAGAACCAGCACATCATCCGTCTTCTCAACACGATTGACTTTCTCCGAAAAACCACAGATAATATAATGGAAAACCAAATTACCTACTAAATGAAAGCATGTTAACTATTATTTAAATAAATAATTGCATTTAAGAGCCTTCGTTGTTTTATTTACGCAACAAATAGAATTTTTAAAGTACTTTCTTTATTGTCCGTATTCTCCTACTCCTTTTTTTTTTTTTTTTTTTTTTTAGTGGGGAAATCTTCCAAAGATACCCACGGCCCCCGGGGAAGGAGCCATGGGTTATGTCGGATTCTTACCGACTAAAAATTCTCCTACTCCTACCGTTTAACCGTACTAAATCAAATCTAAAATGACCAACAACATAACATAACATTTATTTGGTTGCCAGGATAAGTTGCAAGTCAAAATAAAAGTCGAAAAAATTGATCACAGTTTATTTCAAACAGTCTTTAAAACTACAATTTTAGTCTCAAATAATATCAGGGAGCCGTAAAAAACATGATATCCTGTACGCTGCCTCTCGCGGGCACGTCAAGCGCGCCAAGAGTGACAGCGGCCGCGCTGCCCGCGCGCATGCGCGACGCTTGCGAGTTGACACCCACGCCGCGGATGTATAGCGTCACCTGGCGGGGGAAATGAGTAAATAGAAATTAAATGGTATTATTTAGTTTTATAGCATTCAAATGCTTTGAGAAAATTTTAAAGAATAGAAAAACCAACAAAGCGGCGAGCTTCGTCCCGACAAGGTGGAAGACGCGGGTTCGAATCCTCGTGAGCTATTTTTTTTATTCGTTCCATCTGTTTCATTCGTTTTCGTTCGATTCGTTCGTCATTAGTGCCATCTATCAAAATATTCAGAGTAGGGATGTAACGATACATGATTTTGCCGATACGATACCGATACCGATATTTGTAATAAAATATCGGCGATACCGATACCGATACCGATATCGATGGCTTGGTAGAAAAATAAATAGTGAATTATGCATAAAAGTTACCAACATTTAACAGAGACTCAACTGTAAATCGTATTCTTTTAAATAACAATGCCAAATCAAAAAACAAGAAAACCATTTATTTTAGTATTATTATTTTGCAAAGTCAGTTAAACTTTAAGTTATACACATACAATCAGTACCTAATAAAAGTTTACTATTGGTAGAGTTTTTTCAGAAAATAAAGTGCGCACGCGCGGGTGGCCTCCCGCATCGTTCATTGGGCGCGGTTTTTTGAATTGTTTGATATCGGTATCGGTTGTTTTATAATCGGCGATACCGATATATCGGCTTGCCGATTATATCGGCCGATATATCGGTATCGGTATCGGTATCGTTACATCCCTAATTCAGAGTAATAATAATATACCGGACTACCTATTTTAACCACGTTGCCTATGAACATAGATCAATACACCCAATCGACTTTATATGAATTATATACAAGGTTAATTATAGCAAATAGGTTCAATATTTATCAAGGAAATAAGGTAATTTCCAGCAAAGTTCTTAATTAGGTAATTAATAATTTTGCTAGAAGGTATTTTAATATCTTGATAATTAATTTATACCTGATGTGGTTCATGCGAGCTCGGTTCCCCCGAGAGCGGGACGGAGCGTGGTTCTCGTATTATGTCTTTCCTTCTTCTCTTGTTTGAACGTCGACTCTCGTGACGCTTACGTGTTGAAGTTATTGGTCCACCTGGAATTATAAACACAAAAAAACAATGGATGGATTATAAACACAAAAAACATGGTCAATAAATAGGTATTTTTATTAATTAAAGAAATGGGTTAAAGGTCAGAATTTAAGTGACCCTCAAATAGACGTTTACGAATAATATTTAATCGTAGAAGTAAACAGTCACCGTAAGCTTTTTAAGATCCTTTTCATAAATAAAAGGAATAGGCCAGATCAATTAACAAAAAAAAATTCTAGGCTAAAAAATCTGATACCTAGGTACCTAACTACTACTAAATTAAAATTTTAATATTTTTGAGCTCACGACTGCTTATTTAAGTTTACGATCAATGAATAAAATTTTTATTTAATATAGTTAGTAGGTACCATCTTGACTATTTGCTGGCAGTGGCAAAGCGTGTGACGGCTTCTTCGACAACGAGTTACGTCGATTTTCTACCAGCCGCTGTAGACCTTCAAGTGCATTTTGCTTGTTCTACAGAAAGAAACAAAAATGTTAGAAACATCAAGATTTTTTTTTTTTAATTTGGATCTCAGTTGGGGTATAAATTACAGACCTAACATGAAGAATACTATTTGTTACCGATTCCTGATACTGTTGCCTTCAAAAACACTGTTTATTAATTTGGGAACCTATCTATTCATACGGAGCAGTGTCTTTGAATCTTAAACATTTATTCTTTCAATTACCCTTGCTTCAGGAGCGTTTTTGAATTGTCAAAAAAACGTTACTTTTCTATCATTAACCACCGGTAGGTTGTCTAGATACAAAAGCCTCAATCGTTGCCTTGTGAATATTTAATTTATAAGTAAATTGATAAAGTATAGTTCAAAAACTTACCCTAATTTCTTCTAAAATAGGTTCAAAAGCACTCGGGTCGGTCGCCTCTTTCACAGCTTCGTAACTCTTGTACAGCTTTCTGTCCGACACACGCACCGTGCTCTCCAGCTCACGAACTTCTAAATAAGAATAAGATATTTATTATAAATAACAGAGTAAAAAGTATTTACGCTGTACCTACTCTAAATCAACTATCTAAAATCTCAATATATAATT
>CAJQZM010041533.1:57419-71458 GCA_907164665.1 Colias nastes | reverse complement strand
GGCGAGGGACCAAAACGCCCGTGTTCCCGAAGGAAGTCGCGCTAGTCTATCGCCAAGTGCACCAATATAACTAGATTTAGCCCTAGCGATTTCTCTTTTGTAGGATCTGGAGGCAGAGTTGTACTTCTTCCTGATGAGACCAACGCTTGGATCGCGACACGCCGTTGCTGCAACCCAGGCTTGAAAAAGTTCCTGTTTCTGGCGAGACGCCATGTTACAGGAACGTCCAAACCAAGGCTTGGATCTGCCACCGACGGGCACAACAGAGTATGGCACAAATAGTTCCATACCCTGCAGTACCACGTCAGTGATAGACTCAGCACAAGCGTTGGGATCCTCCGAGGAGAAGCAAACAGGCCCCCATGGGTAGGAAGCGAAAAAACCACGCATTCCGTCCCAGTCTGCCGACTTGTAGTGCCACACACGGCGTCGAGCTGCAGGTGTCTGCTGTTTCGAACCCATAAGTGGCACCATACTCCGTATCAGGCAATGGTCTGATGACCCCAGTGGGGCCACGACGGAGACTGATAGTTCTCGGGATGTGTGGTCAGCAGAAGATCCAGAAGAGAGGGAGTATGGCCCTCTACATCCGGTATTCGCGTAGGCGATGAGACCAGCTGTGTTAGGCCATAGGCTAGAGCAAAATCGTGTACAGTTCGTCCCGCGTGGTCAGTTGTACGCGACCCAAGCCATTCAACGTGGTGGGCATTGAAATCGCCTAAAACCACAAGCTCTGCAGAAGGGAACTGTACAAGCAAAGTGTCGATCATCTCTTGGATGTGCTCAAATAAACGGTCGGTACCAGTATTCCCGCTGTGGGATCTGTACAGGCAAGCATAGACGCGAGGGTGGTCGCCGCAGTCAATATGCAGCCAGATAATAGACAGATCCTCACCTTCAAGGGTGCCAAGACGTCGACAACAGATATCCTCCCTAACGTATGCGCATACCCCGGCACGCGGTGCAAAAGTATGCTCCAGCTTAAAACCAGGGTATGTGAGATAAGATACGTCGGCCGGAGTTGATATCTGAGTCTCAGTCAGGAAGAGCAAGGCCGGCTTAGCCGTCTCAAGATGGTAGTGGACGGCGTTTAAATTAGTGTGCAGCCCCCGGATGTTGCAAAAGTCCACCGTGAGAGTGGAGGGGGGTGATTTTCTTCGCTTGCTCTGCGAACCCCTTGGCACATGACCGAGCGGAATTATGCCCGCCCCAGAATACGACGGGCTGCCGCAGCGCAGGCGCTGCGGGAGGGATTCTCCTGCACCGCAGGTGCCGGTACCCTCCTGGGGTATTCTGCCTGATAATACCGCGTTCATATTTGGGGGTTGTTTTTGGGCCTCCGGACCCCTCACTCACCGTACGAAACACGGTAGCATACTGTTAATATGCCACCATTTCACGCCGGTTTTCTGTGAGGGTGTGGTAACTTCCCCGGTGCGAGCTTGACCCATTTCGTGCCGAAGCAATGCTCGACTCCCACTATCAATTGTTATTAAAAATGTTATGTTATGTTATGTTATGTTATATAAATATGTTGTATATTAAAAATGTTATTCAAAATATTATAAACTAGCCGCGTTCCGTGGTTTTACCCGCTTTGCTCCGCTAATATTGGTTTTAGCGTTTATATATAAATCACTTTCTCAATTAATGGACTATCTAACATTGAAAATAATGTACAAACGGGTAGTTCCCATTGAGTTACTATGGTAGTTCCTGAGATTTGCGCCTTCAAAGAAACAAACTAACACTCTTTTATAATATTAGTACCTATAGATGTAAAGAAAATGAGTTATAAGTATTTTTTTTATGTTAAAACGTATAAATAATAGTTTATGAAAAATTGGGTGAAAGTTAATATTTAGGTACATTTCAACTAAAAATGCCGGTCAAAGGTAATTGCGAAATACATTCCCTAATCTCAAACACACGTGGACAAAGCTGAAAAAGTAATTTTAAATTTTAATGAAAACCCTCACTTCTGATCTAATATTACTGAACCTGAATAACCTAGAAACTGGGTTCTTTTGGCATATTATGTATTTATAAGCTGTTACTATCCCGTAAGGTAAATGCCGTTGGTAGATAAATGCTATACCGACTTTAATAGTTTTTTGTTTTAAATTAAAGTTAAACTTGGAGGATCCTTTTTAATATATATTTCAAAAATGATTAGGAATAAATAACAAAGATTGGGATTTAATATTATCTTGAAAATTTATAGTTCTTGCACAAAATTAACATAGAAGAAAACACCTAGGTACCTAAGTTATATACAAATTGTTATCCGTTATTAATACCTATTAGAAGGTTAAAAGGTTATAAGCATGTCTTACTGAACGTTCTACTGATTAAAAAGTTAGCGTTAAATAATTACATAAGTACCCATTACCTAAATATAAGTACCTATAGTATAAATAATACCTACCCTAAAAAATAAACGCTGCAAACAAAGTGACCGTATTTTCCATTTTCAATACTTACTTACAATTTTGTCAGTCTTTTAGACGGGTATTTGGATAACAACCTACGACTATTGGAAATCTATTTTCAACTGTATAAAAACAGAACCTTTCTATTTTTATTATGTACTACCTGTGCCCCGCGGATTTACCCGCAGCGCTCCGCTCCTGTTGGTCTTAGCGTGATAATATACATACCTATAAGCCTTCCTCGATAAATGGGCTTTCTAACACCAAAAGAATTTGTCAAATCGGATCAGTAGTTCCTGAGATTGGCGCGTTCAAACAAACAAACAAACTCTTCAGCTTTATAATATTAAGTATAGATATCTGCTACACCTACCTTTAAGCACGTAAACCTTTTATCTGTAGAAATATTTCTAAATGCAATTACTTCCATGTAATGCCCTCAATACCCAAGATTCCAGTCTAGAAGACTAATTAAAATAACTACATTAACCCAATTAAACGAGGAAACCATATAGCATTTATAAAATAAAGATACGAGTACCTACAAGTAAGCAGAAAATATGTCTAAGTTTGAAGTAAATACGCTACGTGGGTACGTAGATATTATGTACCTATCATCATCACTACATAGTATAAAACAAAGTCGCTTTCTCTGTCCCTATGCCCCTTTGTATGCTTAAATCTTTAAAACTACGCAACGGATTTTGATGCGGTTTTTTTTAATAGATAGAGTGATTCAAGAGGAAGCTTTTAGTATATAATTTATTAGGTTTTAGACTAAGCGGGCGAAGCCGCGGGCGGTAAGCTAGTAATCTATATGCTGCATGATGTTTCTTCCAACTTGAATAAATTATTTATTTTACTGTATAGGATAATAACATAATTTATATTACACTGAAAAACGAAAGCTAGTTTTCGTCTTTATTATCTCAAACTTTCGACTGGGTGAAACGATTTTGATGAAGCTTTTTTTTGTTTAAAGCTGGTAAATTTCTTTCAGCATAATTTTCGCAAATTACATCAAACACAGAATTATTCTTATTAATTGTTAGGAACATGATATTACCACAGTTGACAGATATATACGTACATACAGTTAGGAAACTAAGCCCCTGCGATGAAATTATGACATAAGCACTATTATAGCTATAGGGCTGTTACCTTTTTGATATATAACCGACTTCAAAAATAAAGGAGGAGGTTATCAATTCGGCCTGTATATTTCTGTTTGCTTTTTTTCACAGATGATTTTGTGGTAATTTTGAGATTAAAACCCGTTAAAATACAAAAATGGTGTACTTAGCCTAAATATGAATTTACAAGAAGAAACAATCCGAATAAATATACCTTGTAAAAGTAAATACTTTTTTTCAGTGCTATATTTCGAAATCTTGTTTTGTTATGGACGCCGAAGGCTATTTAATGTACCTAAATTATTTATAATGCTTGATATTTGTATGATACATATTATATTCAATAATAATTATTTTTAACCAGAATTTACAATACTTGTATGTAGGTATACCTACTAAATTATTTTTAAAACGATAAATTAAATTAAATTAAAAAACACAAAATATACAAAAATAAATTAAAATTATTATTATACGAGCATAGAACCTCCACCTTTTTGTTTTAGGATGAAAAAGAAAATAGTTTGACAGGCTTAGTGCTTGACAAAGTGGTAAAGTCACGTATCGATAAAAATACAATAATTATAATATCTATCTTTTTCTTCCCTAATATTTACGTAATTATGCACATAAATTTAAACAAGATTTTTTTAAGGTTTCCATTTTTTTAGATTTGTGCTCTTCTAGATTGCGTAACAAATAGATGCGATCTTTAAACAGACTGGACTCCTATTAAGTGCTATTTGTAGCTATCATTTTGGTAGAAAATGTGTCAACATAATTTAAAACTCATACTGCCATATCTATAGAAATTAAAAAATAGTCTCTTTTTAACTTGTAGTCAGATACGGTATTTACAAATATGTTTATTGAAAGGGCTACAAACTGAAACAATCGATATTTATTTAATGTGAAATGACATCACTTTAAACTTTTTTCTATACTATGTATCTTTGTCATTCAAAATCTGTGGATGTGTCACCCGCTACTATCGATCCCCCTCAATACCCTCGTAAACACGCTTGATGGGGGGGGGAGCCATTTCGAACATTTTGTATGAAGTTTCCTTACTGTATGTATCTGTATATTGTGATATTACCTACTTATTTTATGTTATGTAGGTAACATGTTTAACTTCACGGAAATTCGTAATTGTTCATCCAGTTATATTTTAGTACCTAACAAAGACTGAAAAATATATTACAATATAAAAACTCGGTTTTTCTAAGTACCTATTCTCTAAAATTTCACGGAAACAGGGATAATGGAGTTTTCCTGCAACAATGCTACAGTTGAGAACATCACATTTCTTAACACTCCAACAATGTAGGTATAATATAATTTAAATACTCGTATCCACACGACTAAGCTTTTAAATGGTCCTTTACGTAAGTAGGTATGTGGTTAATTTTAAAGTTATTTTGTAACAGTTTTCATCCCTTATAATCATACTTAGGTAGGTAGGTTCTAACACTGCAAATATTCTTAAATCGTAATTTAAAACTATCAAAAACGGGCTCGATTTTCCGTGTTAAAAATATCGATTTAAACAAACATTTTATGAATACAACAACGTCCAATTCAACGAATTGTTTCTTCAATATTCGTGGAAGGTTCAACCTAAAAACAACATTTGTTTTTGACAGAACGTTTGTCGTGACAGCTAAAACCGAATAAATAGGGTTTCTTTTTATAAGAATACTAGCCGCTCGTCCCGGCTCTACCACGATTGATCCGGAATAAAAACAAAATAAAATATAGCATATCACTTTGTCTGGTAGAGATGGCTCTTAACCATAGGGCCATTGACAGCTAAAACCGAATAAATAGGGTTTCTTTTTATAAGAATACTATCCGCTCGTCCCGGCTCTACCACGATTGATCCGGGATAAAAACAAAATAAAATATAGCATATCAGTTTGTCTGGTAGAGATGGCTCTTAACCTCTATGCTCTTAACCATTCAATTTTTCAGCCAACTTAACTTCTCTACATTGTTACCTAGTTATAATTTAGGTACTTTTTAATTAAATGTTATGTCTAAACAATACAAAAATAATAACGTAGATATGTCGTGGTCATATCGTAGATTTGCTCATTTCATGAAATGGCCAATTTAGTTTGGCCAGATCGTTAAATCGTCAACGTTTCACGATTTGGTCATCCACATTTGGCCAGATCGTCGATCTGGCCAAACGTGGATGGCCATTTCACGAAATGCGACCATTTTTGTTTCTTTTTTAAAAAGCGATTCGCTTCTGGCACTCGCCGGCCGCTGCCGCGGCACGCTCGCTTTGCTCGCTCGGCTCGTGCGTTGTTTATTATAGTCTAACCTAACCTAACCTAACCTATATTTTATACGATCTGGCCAAATGTCGATGACCAAATCGTGAAACGTTGACGATTTAACGATCTGATCAAACTATGTTGGCCATTTCATGAAATGAGCAAATCTACGATATGGCCACGACAGATACACGTAGATTTCTACTGGTGATTTCTTATTAGTTCTTAATTATACTATTTAAAACATAATTCGGAACATATTAATTTCAAACAAACAAACACACGATCAAATCTTTCCTTTTTTAATAAAACTGTAAACTTTTTTTCATAAAAAATGAAACATTTTTGTATGAAATAATAAATATTTTTTTACGTTAGTGCATACCTACCTAATACATAACCCAACAATTCACTCAACTGTACCTAAGTTATTAGAATAAAACCTTGCTTCCCTTCTCGTTAACAAAATAAAGTTACTTAATATTATTCTATGAAAATCTTCTCCAGTTTTACTTTCGGTACTACTTCATAATAATATATATAGCTATCTATGTTATAGGTACCTTGTTCGACTAAAGAAAATTCAATAATGCGTGCGTTGATCAGAATTATTTCTATTACTACCTAATTACTAATTTTACTCGATTTTGAAATAATTCACTGCATTATTTTTGCCAATTTTGATGTGCTGTTTAAATTCAATTTCCTATAAATATCACAGCATTAGCGTGATATTTTAAGGTAAATAGCGTGAATTTGTTAAATTATGGAACCATTTAAATAAATAAAGTCTGTATTCATCCGTGCTAAAATTCTCATCAATACAATGCACACATCAAATATTCAACATAAAGTAAATGTGACATTAAAAAAATAATTACCTCATTCGCAACACTCAACGCTTGCATAAACAGCCACAGACAGCCACTAATCACAGTACTACACTAAGATATTCCAATCTCATTTCACCCACAACACAGCACAGACTATAAAAAATTATTTATCTGTATTTCTCACATCGCGCGCGAATTCAAAATTCGTGACGAGTATCCGAACAGCGGTACGTACTACCGACGCGAGGAATCAAAACGCACTGGCAAAATTGAAAATGCTCATTCAAACGTGCGAGCGAGAAAGAAGATAACGCAAGGGTGGAAACTGGAATCTATTTTATAGCTAAGCCCTCAGCGATAGGAAAGCTATGGACATAAGTTTTCTTGGTGCTCAACCTATTTCTAAACGATTCGTATGGTATTGTGTCGTGCAAAATCTTGACTACTACCATATTGTAGTCACGTGATACATTGGATATGGAATTTGGGGTTAGCTGTGATGACGTCATCAGAATACGTTTAAAATGGACTTTGTAAGTTCACAATAATATGATCATCATAAAAATAACTTATTCAGTCGTTTTAAAACTTCAATGAGTAAGTTTTATTTAAAGAATTGTTTAAGATGCTGAAATTCGTAGAGCGGCCATAATATTGTAATTGGTAAGGTATCTTACATAAAATAAAATATTTCTTTAATAAATAATTACAACGAGTTTCTCATCTTTCTTTACCTCAAGGAATACCTTTGTCCTTTAAACATAAGAATGATTACGCTCTTTTTATTAATATTATCAAAATTTGTTTATCTACATCACTGAAACTTCGTTACGTCATGTTAGTTAAATAGCAAACAGAAGATTATAAAAAGAACTATTTTAAGTTTTACCCCTGATTCTAATGGGTGTTAGTTTACGTGTGTATTTGTGTCTGTCTGTGCCCTGTGAAATCGTAGCCCCCAAATAGATGACCCGATTTGGTTAAGGTATAATATATCAATCGAAAGTTTAGATTATCGACATAGGTTGCGTACTAGTTCAAATTTAACATATTTTATATGACATATGGTTGTATAATCGCTATAATATTCAGCGTCATCACGCAAGCATCATCGATGCAACGCGGGTAAAACCGCGGGGCACAGCTAGTATAATATAATTAAACGTATAGTACTAACCTTAATCTCAAATGATGCCACTTTTCATACGTCAGTTATAAACCTTAATCTTCAAACTCCTACACTTTAACACCTTTTCAAAATAGACGATACAAGTACCGTAAAAAACGACACCAATTAAAAAAAATCTCTTTAAAACTTGAAACAGTGGTTACACAATACATTTTTACATTAGCCGTGTTACATTATATATTACTAGAAGTCCCAAAAGCCTTTGTAATAAGAGAACATGTCAACCTTAGTATATTCAATATGGCCACATCAAAGGGAATTTATATCAAGGGCACTTGCTATGTTTGCTATTCAATGTACTCTGATTTCATGTAAAAATGTAAATAATATGTTCAAATACATTTCTTATAAACTTCCGAGTTCGAAAGGTACCTTTAAGGTAATAAATATGGTTTCGTTACTGATAATATAAGGTAGTAACAGGTTATTCAATATGGAGGCGTACATATTGCCAAAAATATATTTAACATTGAATTTGGTATTTTTGGTTTTATGGTATTCAAATCCCTACTATATAATATCATAAATGAGAAAGTAACTCTGTCTGTCTGTTACGCTTTACGTTACGCAGTAAAGATAAAAATAACAAGTACATAGTCAAAGACGTTTGCAGTGAAGTTTTCTTGCATACTTTTAAGTGTTTTAGTTTTTGGAATATTGGGCTCACCATCTATTTTAGCAATTTTTAATTTATCTAGTTAGATATGAATTGATAATAATTGATAAAATCTCTTTACTTTAAATGGCATTATAAGATTATATTAATATAGCCTAATAAAATATCTACTTCTAAAATTTAACTCGAAAAAATGTAACCTCTCACCAAGACAACAACAAAACGCAGTAATTAACGTAAACTCAATTTAAAGTGAGACAGGAAAATTTCCTTAAACATTAATTATATTAGACTCTCAAGTGGATGTAGATGAAGTGGTCTCCTGAAAAATAAGTCCTGTCCCTTTTATTGTCGTAATTGTTGATAATTTATTACATTTTACAGGGCCATGAACTCTAGTTCTAACAAATAAATGATTTGATTTGATTTGATTTGTGCTGTTTGAAACTTGATCGTTGTTTGAATCTTTTTGACGTAGTCATTTTACGTTTGGGTATTGAACGATGGACTATTCTTCTGATAATAAGTTGTTTATGTTGAGGATAAATAAAAATAATAATCAATTAATAAAATAATTTATTGAACAAGGTTCCTTACATCAAAATATAGACCCCACAATATAGCTTTCGCTGTGTTTCAGGAGTCTCTGCCTTTCCGATGCAAAACATTAGAATTAATTCTCAATAATTTATTAAAAAAAATACACACAGCATCGGTTTTTCAAAGAATTCGATCATTTCAAAACTCGGTGGGATTATTAATTATATTCCTAAAAATTAAGCAATAGGTTTTACGAAATAGTAACATGATTCTATACACATAACAATCTAGTGAAAAAGTGAAGTCCCATGTCCTCTAGTGGGGTAAGGGGCAGATGCATTATACATCTGTTACACTGATCGATTTTCTTTAGGGACAAGTAGGTGATCAGCCTTCTGTGTCCTGCCAGACCGAGACATTTTTTTTTCTTCGTCTCCACCGGGAATCGAACCCAGGACCACTCGGTGTTACGCTCACGCGTAAACCACTGTACCAAGGAGGCGGTCATAACAATCTAGTAAGCACTGATTATTCAACGCCATGAGTGATTAGTTTTGTATTTGTCATGAAGATTACTATCTGCTACTGTTTATCATTATCGACATCGGTGACAAATTAGGCACTAATTGCTTTGATAATATATCAGCATTTCAGTATACCAACTAGACAATTATTAGCCTTGAACTTTATAGCTTCTGAATCGTTAAAAATAAATTTGGGACTGTTTGGAATTTTTTTCTTTCAAATTTTTGAAGTGAAACTTCTAAAGGCCCGTTGGGAGTAAAATTTCAAAGTCGCATCACAGCAATACCGTCACGTCAGGTGGTAATAAAGACGATTTTTGTTTTTTAAATATTTGTGAATACTTTTTTTTTCTTTACATTTCATAATAATTTTATCCAATTTTCGTGTATTTTATGGACCAAATTGTGGAACTGATAAATTGTTGAATACCTAGTGTGACATTCTATTAAACATTTGACCTATTGCATGTATGTTCCCTTTGAAAGTTTGATTTCTGATAATCAGTGAAAGCATTGTATAAAAGGTTTTTGTTAATACTATTACTTAACGTTTTATCAATAGTTTTGATGGTTTCTATAGAAAAGGTGTTAACTTTACGATTTTTAGTGTTTACAATAAACTAGCTTTTGCTCGCGGCTTCGTCGATGTGTTCGAAACCTGCATAGTTCCCGTTTCTCAGTTCTGTTCTTTCACTTTGCCAAACATTTCATCCAAAGCGGTACAGTGGAGCCTGAAAAAGAGAAAGACAAACCAAAGTTATAGTAGCATTTATAAAACTAAGTAAGAATTTCATGAAATTGCTTTTAATCATTTAATAACGAATACATTAAATCCTTTAAATTTATTATGTGAAACAAATATGAATTATACCTGTTAATAAAGAGAAATCTGTTCTTCAACTTATACCCAGTAGATATTGTTTTGATTAACAATACAATAAACCTACTAAATTCGTTATACTTAGCACCATTACAATCATACTATCAACTAACAGTTCCTAGCCCATATTTTTAACTCTCACTCAAATATTTACTCTTATCGACGTTAGTATAAAGATTTAAGAGCAAAAACTTTACTAAGCATACACACGAATTTTACGAGCCGAGTTTTACGTGGATCTAGTAACCTTTATGACCCTAAACTGAAGAATAATAGACGAGGTCATGTTATAACGTATTAAAGATATATAAATATCCAGACAGCTTTTTTGTAGGATTAAAAAGATATTTTTTTTTTATTATCGGATAGAAATAGAAAAGTATTGGTAATAGATTCTGTTTAATATACCTATTTATAGGTAATAGCATATATAACCTAAAAAATATCTCAGATGCTCAACATTGGGTACAATTTTCATTAATTCTGTGTTGGAGAGACAAAAATCACAATGTCTCAGGCGGTTCTAAAAAGAGTTATAAGAATTGAGTTTAACTGAGTCTTCCTTCATCTGGGTTACATAAATAAAATATTTTAAAAGTCATGTACAACTAGTATAGTATAAGGTATATTACGTGTATCCGTATTTATATTTCTTATCTCTTGAAACACTAATAAATGACTAAACCACTCATTACAGAAACAAACACAGATAATCACGACTATTAAGCCGACAAATTAAATATCCCCTCATTTATGGCTGTATTTAGAATGTAATCATACTATATCTACCATCTAAATCCAGCCGGGTAATCCTCCACTACTGTCTCTCCCCTGGAGATATTTGCGTGAAGATTACGGTTATTTATTGCTATGGTGACTGTCTGCGTAAAAACGAATCGAATTAGCGTCGTCTATTTATATTTTTACTTAGGTACCTTGATAATCTTATAGGGTGTCATCGTGTTTCGGGTATTTGTCCTAGACAATTTCTTTATTATGTAGGTGTAACTCTTTGAGTGGAATCCTACTATATTAGGTAATATTATAAATGGGAAAGTTTGTGACGATGGATGTATGTGTATGTAGGTATGTATGTTTGGTACTCTATCACGCAAATACTACTGAACCGATTTCAATGAAATTTAGCACACATATAGAGGGTAACTTGGATTAACACATAGGATAGGTTTTATCCCGGAAATCCCACGGGAACGGGAACTATGCAGGTTTTTCTTCAAAAACGCTGGTGAAAACTAGCTAGTTTATTATGTAGGTAACTCTTTGAGTGAAAAGTTTTATAAAGGTCGTCTCCAACTCGTTATGTTATTGATTCTTGTAATATATATTCTTAAGTATAAAATACTAACAAAATAATATTTGTCTTATATTTTATTTGAAGAATACAAGAAACATTATTACGTTAATTTCATTACTCTTTATTCTTCGTAAATGTTTTATCTATATTTACCAAATAATTTACGGTGCGTTGCTCATCTTTTGTCAGAATTATAGCTTTACACTTACCTACATTTAGGTTCAGAAAATATTTATTTTCCAATGAATAAACACATGCTATAATAGTATTATAGAACTTTGCGAATGTGCTAATTCAGCTATCAAAAATTGTAGACTATTCCTAATAGATAATATTATAATTAACACAAATACGCATTAAACTGGGTTAAGGCGAAAGACGCGGATCGGGATATGATCCCACCTCGTGATCGAATTTTTTCTATTCTTTAAAAATTTCTCACAAATATGTACTTACGTGTAAAATGAATGACTACCTACCTACTTATAGAAGTTGAAAAGTTATCGAAATATAACAGTTCAACCTAACCAAAACCAACTTCAATAATTTACTAAAGAAACTTTAAACACTCATAAATAACGGCTGTTTACGAAAAACTGGATTATTTCAACGCCCATAACATCTATTTTTATTTGACCGCAAAAAGCGCGGGATTTTGTCAGCCCCCGTATTTATTTGAGTCGACTCTTAAGGACCAGTAGGGGGATACGAAGAAATGGAATTATCTTGAAATTTTTATTTTTTACGCTCCGTAGAATTGTGCGGTTTATTTTTATAACTAATGAAGCTATTTGGTAATGTTTTACACATAATGGGGATTGTTTGATTGTCCTGTTATTGCATGTAATAAGATGTCAATAGCATGGCTATAGAGTTTTATTAAGCACCCTATTATTCATTTTCGTGTTCTTTTATTACTAAACATTCGTAGTTCAAACAATATTATCAGAGGCATTCAAAATGGTGAATAATTTACGAATACTTTTATGTTTCTTTTTTTCATATTAGCAGGTAATTAACAAATTAGGTTCTAAAACCTTCCTTGAAAGACACTTTATCGTTTAAAAAAACACTTCAAAAATCCGTTGCGTGGTTTTAAAGAACTAAATATATAATAGAGTCAGACAGCGGGAAAAAAATTTAAACTAAGTCGAAATAGTAAGGTTAGTAAGCTTTGTAAGATGCGTAAGTAGCATAATAAAATACCCTTGTTCAGATAACCGTACTTCTTAAGGGCCCTCTTCACAATGGGCAGCGTTGGGCGAGTAGAGACAACCACGATATAAGTGTAGAGGGCCTAAATGTCTATGATCATTGATCGTCCATTTTTGCAGATGTTAATTCATAATCGCAGTAATGGTGGCAAGCATTGACGGTCATTTGTTGGGCCAACGCTGCCCACTGTGAAGAGATAAGCATACATAGAGCGGCAGGTGAAATTGTTTTATACTATGTAAAAATATATTGTTAGTTTATTTTTTCTAACACATTAAATTTTACTCACCCACCTTCTGTGTGTCTCTTTATTTACATTAATGGTAGTCTGGAAGATATCGCTACCGAGCGATAAGGCCGCTATTTGTACATACTTGTCTCTGTTTGCCTATCTATCTGTGTTTTATGTAAATCTTGTGTGTGTGCAATAAAGAATTATCTATCTATCTAAAAATAGAAAGCTTAGTAGACTGTGTAAGTAATAAAATACCCTTGTTCAGATAACCGCACTCCTTACAAAACATTTTATAAGTCGTAAGAGGCAGACTTTGACAAGGGTACCTTTATCTGGCCGTTTCGCTAAACTCAACATTTTGGAGTTTTTAGTAATGTCAGCTTCAATCCACCTGTGTTGTATAGTGGCTGAATAACTTGTGTAGGATATGTTAGGAATAAGTTCAGGATTTAATTTTATTTGATCCTGCTCTATTACTTTGCAAAAGTTTTACTTCAGTGCTCTAAAATTCGAATAAATGACGCTCAATCATACTGTTTCGATGAAAAGACAATATGGATGGTTTTGTAATAACTTCAATAATAAAAACAAACTATTACATTTATTTCATTATCTCTATAACAACAAAGCTAAAAACATACGTTAAAACTCTAACAACAAAACAAGTCGCCAAGCGTCCGTGTTCCGACTCGAAGAAGCTGATGTAGCCTTAGTGAAGACGGGTCGAATCAGTTGCGCTCTGACAATCGGGACGATCTGACACACACTTAGCAGCCGCATTATTGGGGACTAGTATGGAGACTGCGGGGACGCCCGAGCCCCCCCAAGTTGTCCATAGGGCC
>CAJQZM010041533.1:0-52419 GCA_907164665.1 Colias nastes | reverse complement strand
TACTCCAAATGAGCTATACCACCCCTTTAAAACTATTACACCTTTAACAAGGCACCCTGTATGTATTTGCTAGCAATAAACCAACATAATATAATATTATAATATTTTGTAGGTAAGTATATTCATAATATTATGGTTAGTACTATGACATGACAGGGAAATCTTTGAACTACTTTGCGGCTTTTTATTAGCGGTTTTTTACGACTGCGATGGGATATTTTTATGACACATAAAATCATCGATCCTGTTTTATAACCCAGATGCCATTTATTGATACTTCCATTATATTTAAACTTAACTTCATCATTATTTCATAGTGACAAATATAAAGAGTATTATAATATTTCACTTTTGTATTATCGATATATTTTGAAAACATCGAATAGAGCGTGTGTGCCGAGCACACGTGTCATAGCTGAAACTTCTTTAGCAAGAAGATACCAAAATCGTCACCTTATTCCATGACATGACTGACATGTCATGGAATAAGGTGACGAGTCATGTGACGGTATTACGATGACGCGACTTGAAATTTTACTCTCAACACGCCTAAAGAAGTTTTAATAGTGAATCTACGGTGACATTTTTTTTAATACTAGATGTATCAGTTATTTTAATTAACATCAACAATTAAAGCATTATCAATAGATGAAGAAATAAAATATTTTAAATGTATTTTGTGTAAATAATCCAAAACTACAAACAGTAAAAATAAAGGATAAAATAAACGTCAAACGTAATTCGTTGAAGAGCCGCAAAATCTAAAAGAGCAAGCAAATCTAATTTATTGCGAAATAGGTTAAGATGTCGCCAATTAAAAATAAAATTTCAACAATTTTCATTCAAACGAAACATAAATTGTTTCTATAAATGAATAATAACATTTATTTATTTGTATTTCTATTAAATTGCATTTGAGAAACAAAAAATCAAATGTCGTAATACAAAATAGGATAATTATTATCTATCTATCAATACCTATAAAAAGTAAGAATTAATAGCATAATTCTTGCTTAGATTTTAAATGAGTATATATTTTAAATGAAAAAATTCAAATACCCCATTCATTCATCTAGTTCGAGACTTCTAATAATAAAAAATATTCAGCGAAACTTATTTATTTTATTAACAATATGCCCCGCGGTTTTATTCGCATTGCGCCGCTCCTATTGCTCTTATCATCTTGATATAACTAAAGCTTTCAAGCCTTCCTCGATAAATGGACTGTCTTTAAGGGCGAAATGATTTTTGAAGTCAAACTTTTTTAAGCGCGTTGAGAGTAAAATTTATAGAGTGTAGTACACCCTCCTCCATGAGTATACGTCATGACGTATCACGACTCCATGGAGTAAGGTGACGATATTGGTATCTTTGAATCTTGCCAAAGAAGTTTCACTTCTGCCACGTGTGCTCAGCACACACGCTCTTTTTTAAATCAGATTTGGTACCTGATATTAGTAAACAAACTCTTCAGCTATATAATATTAGTATAGTGAAGTCCCGTGTCCCCTAGTGGGGTAAGGGGCAGATGCATTATGCATACATCTGTGTCACTGATCCATTTCCTTTAGGGACAAGTAGGTGATCAGCCTTCTGTGTCCTATAATATTAGTATAGATACGTCAAAATTATTTATTTAATTAACAATTCTCAAAGAATAAAGCGAAGATCACATTAAATGAATACTTAATTTTACTGAATTACTGAGTTTTACGGCCGCCATATTGTAATAAAAATAAACGTTCCGAGATTTCATAGCCCACATAACTTTATTTGGGAGTCGGTGATATAAAATGCAGCTATCTCGTAAATTAACGACATTTCAACTGGGAAAATAAAAGTCGTTAATGGTTTATATTGCGTAAGTATTTTAACCTCTAATTGTGTGTTTTAAAAAACTTATTTGTTTTTGCGTGGTATATATTTTAGTAATGATGAATGACTTAAAACTGACTGATTTATTTGTTCTAATGAAAAAGTGGTAAGTATTAAATTTAAGAAAGGAGAACTAACTTTCCTGAGCTGAACTAACTGACTTCGTTCCATGACAAAAATAATATGTATTATAAAAAAATTGAAAAAAAAAAATTAAATCGTCTTTTTGGAACATTATAACATACTCTAAAGAAACTTTATCAATGATATCACCTATAATACGTTAAATTATCTGAGACACAGGTACCAAAAATCATTAATCTCTTTTCTACGATTTTATGTAAATTTATAAAGGATGGCCTCAAATTAAAATTAAGATACAAGCAATTAAAAGCATACTCAGCTATCTGTCAGATAGTATAACAGTAACGGCGTTTATGCACTACAAGGAATTTTACTGTCCGGCATTCCGATTTTTTACGGTCCGGTGTGGCACGCCATTAATCTAATTATACTAGCTTGTGCACTATACGTAATTTTACTGTCCGATATTTTACTTTTCCCTATTCCGGATGGTTTTTTGTGTCTACGAGTCGCTGTAGGTATAATTGTTTTCGAATGCCAACATGATTGGATTTTACTCTTTTTACTGCATATGCCAATTGAAAGCAAGCTCTTGTTTTACTTTCTTTTAGCTGGCAATGTGATTTGAAATGTCGGTATTGTTTTTTTTATATACATTGACCTATAATTATTATTTAAGTAAGTGTTAGTAAGTTAAAGTTCAAGTGGGAATAGCTTTAGCTCCTTGTCACCGATTAAAATAAATAAGTGAAACACGCATTTTAAATCTCTTACGGAACTTTACTTTTTATTATAACGAAGTAATATAATATTTCATTTTCTATATATTTTAGTCGTTTCTTGTAAAATGCAAAAACAATCATTTATGATAGCATTAAACCGCCAAACTTCCTTGAACTGTACCGCACTGATCCGAGTAAAAACGGACAGGTGCACAAGCCACTTCATCGGTTTTTTCATGCCACACCGGACCGTAAAAAATCGGAATGCCGGACAGTAAAATTCCTTGTAGTGCACAAGCGCCCTAAGACTTCATCGAAAGCATTGAATAAGCCCCGGTAAGACCAGTGGTAGACCCGTCAACCGCACTTATAAGATTGTGGAAGATTGACAAATTGGCATTAAGATAGTGTTTCTAATATTATTAAGATGGACCTGCGTTACGGTATTATTTGAGTAAAATATATAGTATTATTTGAGAGTTTTAGAAAACTGTATTTGTCTAATAGTGCGTAGTTAATGTTGGAACGTTTATTTGAGTATTATTTAGAAGAATGTAAATTGTACATTATTGTTTAGTGGTAAATCAGTGAGAGACTACACCGATAGTAATATTATACAAGTAATATTATGAACGTAAATTTTTGTGAGGACGCATGCATGTTTATGGACCTTTGTTGCACTTTTAATGCATTGCATGAGTTTTGGTACAGTATTATCGAACTCGTGAAGTTTATATGGCTGTTATGTTTTAGCTGTTAGCATTTTTAGTATTTTTGGCGCAAAGTTCTTAAGGTTTTTAAGGGAGTTCAATATTGAAATCTTTTATACAAACCATCACAGCAATTGGATGTGTTAAAATAATGTTTCTCTATTATTCTCTAACAGTGTCCGATTTTACTCGCCAAAGGACACTATCTTGATATCAACATTAACAACAAAAAGTATTCTCATATAAAGATTAAATAGGTAGAACATTTAATGAAATGTGTTATAATGTCAGAACTATCCATAATTTATTTTAATAATTGAAAAGTCGCAGATTGACTGCAAAAATAACGAGGGCTTCAGCTTTCGCAAATTCTCATTTCCATATTACTCCATTTTAATTTCGGGACACTCGCACCTACAAAAAGCGAAAAATTACAAAGGCATTACACCCGTCCCAATATGATAACATTTTGATAAATGTTCACGCGATATTGGCAGCTATTCTAAACCTGTAAGAGACAGATTCGGATATGATAAATTGCTATAAAAATACATTGATCACGTTCTGACGTTAGCAGTCGGAAATTCTATTATTTCCCGAACATCTTAATTTCAGGACTTACAATGGACGGAGGGAACAATGCGCTGTCCCTTCACGTAAAATGTGAAGGTGCAGGGATGTACGATTCGGAGTTTAATTAAAATATATCAATTTTAGGAATTCCTTAATGGAAGAGGAATATGGTTATTAAAAATTCACATATTTTAACAGGGTTCTCCGTAATATATAATCCCTTCGAGATTTTATTCTATACTAGATTTCCGCCCGCGGCTTCGCCCGCGTTTTCAAAGGAAAACCCGCATAGTTCCCGTTCCCGTGGGATTTCCGGGATAAAACCTATCCTATGTGTTAATCCAAGTTACCCTCTATATGTGTGCTAAATTTCATTGTAATCGGTTCAGTAGTTTTTACGTGAAAGAGTAACAAACATCCATACATCCATACATCCATACATCCATACTTACAAACTTTCGCCTTTATAATAGTATTAAGTATTTCATTTTGTATTTCAGATTTTGCGTTGAATATTTTGGCACATATTTAGTTGTTTTTTTTTTTCGTTAAGGTTGATAATATTTATCGATTTAGCCTCAAAATAAACGGAATTTAATATAAACTTATCGCCCCTTTCAATCTTAACTGTTGAATTTAAAGAAATCCTTTAAATTACAAACCTGCCCTAGTAAAAGAAAGAAGCATGGTGTAAATTTTAAATGTTTATAATCCTAATAATTTAGTTTATGCCTTGATAAATAATTGAGTCAGCTTTTCCTATTTAGAAATAGTGATAAAACTGGATACATTTATTCTAACAGTATTCCTATAATAATACAGTACTATTCTTATATCCCTGTTTCATTCAGTTAAATAATTCCATTTATGTTAGGGATGTAATGGTTTTGAATGCATAATTTATATGGATGACGTGACTATCACACATCTACTCGACCGTTGCTAAAACCGTTAAAATTCTTGGTATATGTTTATTGTTTAGTTCCTAGTTAATCTTTTATAAATGCAAAAGTTTGGTTTAACTACAAATCAAAAATAAGTTAATCAATATGCAATACCAAAGTAAAGTGAATTTATGTGAAATAAAATGACTTTGTATTGTCCAATAAGATATTGTAATTTAGGTAAATAAATAAAACATTTATTTGCACAAAATAATTCTTCAATCAAATTCATCTATTCAATTATCTATTCATAATTATTTATCTCAATACTTTAATAATATAGAATTATAGTTACATTCGTAATATCCAATATTCACTTACATGTAAGTATGATTTCATAACCATACTCTCAAAAATTCATATCTCCAATTTTCTAAGCCAAGAATTTAAACTTCAAATCGTTAGCTGTCAACCCTAGACGGGGTATTGTCCACTTGATATATAGACTTCGATCAGTATAGGGCACTGGTTTCCATACAATGAATTATGGGTTCACACCGCCGATTTGAACTTTTAGTACTTTTTCAAATTTTGCGGACGTATATCGTTTGCAAATTTGTTTTTTTTTTTTGCTCTCTGTGTTGATGACTAGTTTCATGCCTGTGTGGCTTTTGATTCGAATTTCTAATTACAGTTTTTAAGGATTGCTTAAACAGAAATGTTATGGATATTTCATAATAATTGGAATTGCAAATGAAAATAAATTGTAGAGATGACATTCTTGCAACTTATGACCAAGATGAGTTTGATTTTCAACTCAAATTACTTTAAACTTTTTTACAATTAGGATGAAATAAATAAAACACCAGTCTTTTAAATATATTATGATAGGTAATTAATTATAAGAAAGCCACATCCATATCGAGTATATGGTGATATATAGCCTTTGCGGTTTACCTATAGCCTTCCTCGATGAATGGGCTATCTAACACCGAAATAATTTTTCAAATCGGACCAATACTTCCTGAGATTAGCGCGTTCAAACAAACTCTTCAGCTTTATAATATTAATATAGATAATATAATACTATACTAGGCTGTAGGCACATCATCCACTACCACTTTAAATACAAAACTATAGTTTCACTCTGAATTATAACGTTTTTAATCAATATCAAGACGCAATTTGTTCTTCGAAGCATCCATCCCTAGAGGTTCCACCATTTTGTTTCGTCGAAAACAAATCGCACAACTCTTTAATTTACTAAAAGGCTTCGTAAATATAAAACAATATTGCCAAAATATTTCAGCAGTTTTAACTTGAACAAAGGTGTCTGCATTTGTATACTTTATTTACTAAAAAGGTTCTTTTTGTTTACGCCGACATTGTAAACAATATTTTAACTTGAATTTATTTGTTTTAATAATGGTAATATTATCTAGAAGGGATTCATCTTGACATGTAATACCTACTCGTGTATTTAAATTATAGAGCGTGTGTGTGAAGCACACGTGTCAGAAGTGAAACTTCTTTAGCAAGATTCGAAGATACCAAAATCGTCGCCTTACGGCATGACGTGAATATATTGCCATGACGCGTTTCACTTCAAAACAGGTAATCCTTTTGGGAGCAGTGAAATTATTTAGATTGGTAGTTTGTAAAAGAAAATTTCAACTTCAATCAACTTCAATTATAGGTAGGTGTACTAATAGTGTCAAAATAATTGACTTAGACTTGTGTTTATTTGATAAGATATTCAGTTTCAATTATAATCAACTGAAGAATTGAGAAAATAGCTTATAAAAAGTATCTCAAAAAAACAAAACAAACATGAAATTCATTCTAATACACGAGAGTGTAACCCAAGTATAAAATATTATATCAAATATCTAGATGGTACATAAGATTATCTCAGTATTGTATTACCCGTCACTAGCACTCATTCACAAAGAGCCATAAATCGTAATTATTGCACATCACTATTTATCAGGAAGTCGCCATTGAGTGGGACAGACGTGCGACTTTGCGATTTTTAGTCGCAGCGCATGATTTTTCGAATGCTTTCAGATACGGATCATGATATTGAATAAATAATCGTTCATTTTTTTCCACAACTTGCATGTACACGGTTTTTTTAATTACATTTATAGGCTTTAGGTGTAGAAAGCTGCTGCGTATGGTATGTGTAAATCTGGTAGATGTAAACCTGTGTGTTTGTTACGTTACATAATATTGAATTTGAAGATAGTAATGCTTTAACAATATCTATTGTTTCAGAAGACTGATACCTATAAAACAAACAAAGTAAATTGAAGTAATTTCATCATTCATAATTCCTCATTAATTCACCAAACGTTTCTCATATTATCATATAGTCCGGCAGTAGTTAATATAGCATTAAATAGAGATCGTACTATTTGCTTTTATTTAATAATGTCCCAATTTTCGAAAATGTATCTTAATAATTCTGTAAGTGAATTAAGTAATTACTCTCCTGCTAACCATTATCTACAAAATGTATGACACAAGCACATTCATCATTTCTGAAACTAAAACAATACAGTATTCTAGACAAAACACCGCTGATTACAATAAATATCTTCAAGGAAATGAGCTAAAAAGAGTACATTCTTTGTTATCCAATACCATTGTGTCTGTATTGGAATCACGTTCGTCGCTCGTTTACACCAATCTCGTATAATCCGAAACGAATCTGCAGAAGCCCGTCTCAAATGACGCGAATATAAATAACAACCGTATTGCATGTACATAAGGTTCAAATTAAATATGTTGCCGATACTTGGGGTTGTAGAATGCGTTACCACTAAGGGTATTTACCGTGAAATATCGTTGCAAAGATCGAATGCACTCGCTAATAAATGACTGAACTGTAACTGCTGTAAGTGAAACCAATCTTTATATGCAGGCAATAGGGGATATATTTGTGTGATGGGATATTTATTTACGTTTGTATTGTGGTCGGGTGTACCCACAACAAATCGTTTTATCGACCATTACTGGTAGAATTGAAATCACAGACCCCTATGTCGAATGTCTAACAAGCTGTAGACCATGGGATATTGAATTTTACTGTTTTTGATTTATTGTGTTAATCGTAAACTATAACTTAGAGGTAATATTATAAAGCTGAAGAGTTTGTTTGTTTGTCTGAATGCGCTAATCTCAGGAACTACTGGACCGATTTGAAAAATTCTTTCGGTGTTAGATAGCCCATTTATCGAGGAAGGTTATAGGCTTTATATCATCACCCTAAGACCAACAAAAGCGGAACAATGCGGGTGAAACCGCGGGGCACAGCTAGTATTTAATGAATTGTGAACCGTGTCGCTTTGCAGAATATGCACACGTCATGGTAACTTATCGGTTTTTTCATAAAGATTGTTTATGCTCTCAGTTCCTTTTACCTTTGTAAAAGGTGGAATCTATAATATAGGTTGTTCATGTTTTTATTCGTTATTAAAACTATAGGGTAGCACATAATTCTCATCCACTGTTTAAGTGCAGATTTTTATTGAAAGAATTTGAGTCGAAAAGGTTTGTCTAAAGTACCTATACAATGCGTCAATCGAAAAATATTTCTATAAAATAATTAAGAATTTTTAAGCTTAAATATAAAACGTACATGTTACGTGGAATTAACAAATCCTTACCAAGCTTTCACATAATTTTAATTTCGACAATAATATAGCTATGCATTTTAGCAGAGAGTAGCAATCCTTTTAAAACGTCCAACTTCGACATATCCAGGCTTCTGCCAACAAGCTTTAGACTCCTTATTTGAATGGCTTTACAAATATAAAGTAATTCTATTTAAACCCATGAGAATTCATGTATTTTGTAAAAATATACGCAAGTAATATTATTATGTATCTATTTGTATTTATGATCAAATATAATAAAAAATGTAAGAAGACCTATTAAAATTAGACACACGGTGCCCGGTCATTGTCGTGTCGTCGTTGTCGTGCCATTTAAATAATTTACTAACATTAATGTATCCTAACTATGTAATCTAATTGTTTCAAGTAACATAAAACACTAGGTATTATACTAGGGTTGTTGAGGAAGTGCTTATGAGGAAGAGGAGGAGGAAGAGGAATTTTCACACGCAAATTTAGGGGATGCGGATGAGGATGAGGATATTTTTTTGAGGAAGAGGATGCGGATGAGGAAGCGGAAGAGGAAGTGGATGAGGACGAGGATGATAGAAAATTATAATCAAAATTAAAAACCTTTAAAATTAAAAATTAAAACAAGACACGAAAACACTCTCCTGTCTGTACATATTGATATTTTTACTACGTGAAATATGCCAATATTGCCCCCAAAAATACCTTCATACTTTGGCATAATATGGCTTTACACTTAGTAATTATTATTTGGTGTAAAATAGGTAATATGTCTGACAATATTGCCTTTTGTGTGTGTCGCTTAGTTAAATCGGCAACTTGTTGTATCTCGTCGAATATCATGTGTGATTTCGCGGGCAAAAAATGGTGAAAATTTAAGTGATGGTGAAGACTCTACTCGACTAGGTTTTGTTCGTATGTAATGTTTGAAAATATCTCGACAAAAGCTAATCCATTTAGGACACTTCTTTACTGGGATAGATTAGGTTTTGTTGAGTAATATGTATAAACAAAAGCTCATCTATTGGAGTCCGACTCGTGACTCAAATAGTATACATATTATAATACCGTGAAATATGCCAACATTGCCCACAAGGGTATCTTTGCCCGAAGATCAAATCGTAAGAAAATTTTTAAATTGCAAAATACCTTCATACTTTGGCAACATTAATAGTATTTGGTGTAAAACAGGTTATATGTCTGACAACACTGCCCATTATTTGTGTCGCTAACTTAAAATAGCAGCTTGCTGTAACTCGTCGAATATCATGTGTGATTTCGCGGGCAAAAAATGGTGAAAATTCAAGTGATAGTTTGTGCATGATGGCTAAAACACAGGATATTTTTACTCATAATATTATGTTATAAAATAACTTTTGAAGAGTATTTTAATCAATGCTATTATTACCACGGTTGTTTTAAACAAAAGTTAGAATGGTGGGCAAAATTACCCAATACTGTAGCGATCTCTATTTGACAACATATTACATAACCCACCATCAAAAAAAGCTTAGGGTTTGCTACAACAATATATGCACACGATCTAAGAAAAACATATGCTTAGATAATTATATATTAACGTTTCCATAGAAAATTTTTGCGAAAATTGAAATTATTCTAAAAAAGTGGGCAATGTTGGCATATTTCACGGTATAGGCTTTGTAAATTCGCCGCCCGATCGGATCGGCCCCATCGCGCTGCAGCGAGTGCGTTGCCGTAGATACGGCATCCTCATAAATTTCCTCTAAATTTTGAGGAAGCGATAGCGGGAGAGGAATTTTTTCTTTTAATTTTTGAGGATGCGGTAATGGTTGAGGAACCCAAAATATTGCGGAACTTCCGCATTATAAGGAAGCGGAAGAGGAATCCTCAACAACCCTATATTATACACATATCACCTACTAATGTTTGCACGACAGAGTTTGTGTATGTTTTCGATTTACCTAATAGTAGTGATTTATATTGTATTAAATTTAGCAAAATAAAGCAGGTGCTAAAAATGTTAAAAAATATATATTTTACACATAATTATATTGATCAAAATGAAACACGTTCTATTGCTTTTTGAACTTAAAAATAAATGAACTTCAAGCATATATTTAGCAAGTTCTAGCCTATGCACAAACATATCGTTCTTATCGAAAACATAAAGGCTATATCCTTCCATCGTGAAATAAGAAAAGTTGACACATGGGAGAAAAGCGTGTATTACTATTTATCTACGCCAGCATATGCTGACCTCTATTCCCATATAAATCCCCAAAAATAAGAGTTCAACAATATTGGATATTCACCCCTCTACGATAGAACATATTGCGACGGCAAATTCTTATTATACTCACAAATTATATAGATTTATGATGATAAAGTTTAGATAATTCCATGGAATTTGAATAATATTTCTTTCTATTCGCATATTTACATATATTTGAACATATTTTCAATAACTTAGGCTTACTAGGCGTAAGTTGTGGGTCTTATTAATTCACAGACTTTCAGAAGATTTCGTCTTTCTAACAACAAATATTATAAACTTAGAACCTCTTCTACAAACTACCATACAACTACGTACACTGGCCATAAATAAGGCTACATTTAAAAAAAAACATGACATTACATTTGAATTTGGAATATGTCATCGTCATATAAAATAGTCTGGCTATAAAAATACGGTTACAATTATTAAAAACAAAAACATGACATTACATTTGAATATGGAATCTGTCATCCTCATAATATGAAACGTCATTGTATTTTCTCGTTTTCGCGCCAATCGAAATAATACTTCTGTTGTATTAAAATGATGATATTAATTACTGTGATAGCGTTACACAAAGTAGGTGAAATATAATTTATATTTCCTTCCACTTGACATTATAAACCTTTACACGAAAAATTAATCGAAAAATAATATTATGTATTCTTACAAATAGGTATACGAATACTGTAAAGAGAAAGGATGTGTGTATCGAATTGTCTCAAAAGTACTCGACGGATTTAGATGAAACTTAAAAGTATTTTAGGCATTTTACTATTAAGTTTCATCATTATATCAGTTTCATCCGAATGAAACCGCGCGACACAGCTAGTTAGTTTATAGAGCTTATAATCAGCTATTTACCTCAATAATAATAAACATCGTAAAATAATTATACCTTCATAATATTCAACGACATAAAACTAAAGAGATTCCAACAGAAAAATGAATTTGCATCTCAAATGAATGTAACAACACAACGTCTTCAAGCAAATAAATTCTTAATCTGCTTTCTGAGAGCGGGTAAACAACGTTGAAAAAACAATGTTTTAAAGTTGTAATTAAACGTAGAACAAGCCAATTAAGCCTCTTTGTATAAGTTTTTAGTTTACAAGCATAATACTTAACGTGCCTTGTCTCGGCTGAAACGTGTTTTTCTTAGGAATAAAGTACTATTATTGTATTATTTCTGCCTCGTTGGTTTAGTTGAATATTTGATTAGAAAGGTTTCAAGTTTGAGACTGGGATGGGTTAAAATATTAAAGTTCTTTTTATTTTATTAGCCAACTGGTAATTATTTGGCTTTAATAATGCCTATTATTAATTTTGGAACTAGACTATAAAAATATTATGTAATTGATTATGAGAATTTTCAATACATTTCGCAAATATGTATTTAATCTGCTAACAATTATTTCTGATTATTTTTCCTTTCAATTACGAAACCGATAAAATATTAAGGGATTTTATTAGGCAAAAGCGAAGTACATCCTTATTAATTATTATCCTTGTTTCTTTAATATAAATAGGCTCTCATTTAATATTTCATACAGGAGAGCAATAAACAAAACGTGTATCTTTTATTTCTAGATACGCAACGTAGCGTCAGCAAAAACATCAAATGAAAATTAACATTGTTAGGATTTTTTTTCTTTCTTTATAATTCTAAATTGACTTTGTTGAGTTTGAATATACAATAATCATAATAATGTTCAACACGTTTTTATAGCTTTGACTTAAAAAAGCTATGTAAGTTTTTTTTTTGTGTTTGATTTTACAGCGAGCGTGGTAACGGGGAGACTGAGAATATAATGAATAAATCGCGTTTATAATCCGTTAGTCTTTAATATCTGAAAGCAATTCAATTTTTTCGAAGTGAAAATTCTTTAGGCGCATTGAGAGTAAAATTTCAAGGTCACGTCATGGCAATACCGTCACGTCATGGAGTAAGGCGACGATTTGGTATATCTTTAAATCTTACCAAAGAAGTTTCACTTCTGACAAGTGTAGTCGGCACACACGCTCTTTTTTTATATTTTAGATTTAACTTTATTTACTGTCTGTACAAGTCAGCACTCCGCGGTCATCTATCATTCATATTCTCGGATATGAGACATTTCGGGAGACAAAAACTCGCAGAGTCACGGTACATTTGTTTTTAACTTCAAAAAAGGACGAGATTCCTTTTGCTTCAATTGCGTTGTCGCGAAAGATATTAGGATTTGATATTATAAATGGCTTCCTTTATGCTCTTTTAATAGGATTTATATCTTACCTATATTATAAAGCTGAAGAGTTTGTTTGTTTGAACGCGCTGGTCTCAAGAACTAAGGGCAAATTTATATATTATTATATTAGAAAAATTCTTTCCGTGTTAAAAAACACATTTTGTCGAGGAAAGCTATAAGCTATATTATATCATCACGATAAGACCAATTGGTGTGGAGTAATGCAGGTAAAATCATGGGTACAGCTAGTATCTTTATAAAGGAATACGTAAGATTGTATAATAAACTAGCGGTCCGCCCCGGCTTCGCCCGTGGTACCTACATGTTTAAACTATCCTATCTCTCAAGTTGGATCGAACTGCACATGGTGTGCGAATTTTATTATAATCGGTTAAGTGGTTTAGGAGTCCATTGAGAACAATCATTGTGACACGAGAATTTTATATATAAGATTAAGATGAAATCGTGCCGCCTTGTGCGGTATGGGGCAGATGCATTATATTACATCTGTTGCATTGGTCGATTTTCGTACGGACAATTAGGTGATCAACTTTCTGCATTATACTATGTATACCAAGTCATTTTATTTTTTTTTACTTCTTTAATAAAAGCGCAAGGTAAGCATTATCAATTTATTACCACTGCAGGGTCAAAAAGGACACATGCTTTCTCTTACATATGGAAAGGTGCAATGATATGGATTTAGTAGTCAGAATGGTAGAAATATTATTTTTCTGTATTTTGACGATTCAAAAGCACTTCTAAATTAACTTTAGTTGAATAAAATAAATGTTTGAATTTGTAAATAAATAAATGTTTGTAGTCAGGATCGTAAAACTGCCTTGTCTTTACTTGGTCCTTCACTATAATCTAATCCTTTAGTAAAAGCTAAAACAATTAAATGTCCAACAAATCTCCGCGTTATCTTTTCATAAAACTCATTACAGAGGAAGTTTTCCCGACAGCTGATTTTTAGTTCCATTCCTTGAAGATTTCTTTAATTTCCACATTTCACAGCAGATGTTCCAGACGGAAAGAATTAAATAGATCTCATAGTTAATGTTGTATAATTAGACTTTAAATTACACATTAAAAACGTTACAAAATGTTCCTTTATAGCAACGAAATTTCTAGCTCAATACCTGTTACTGTAAATTATATAAATTATAGGATACTTATAAATTATATACCTATATGCATTCTCACAAACTTTCGCATTTATAATATTAAGGACAACTCCCTCCTATAAAAAGCTTGAAGGACCAAAACCCATTATGTATTGTATGCAATTTACACAATAGATACACCGTAAAATTACACACTTTACACTTATAATAATAACAGTGTATTGTGACATATGTTTGCAAAACGATTACCTCGCTGTGAACAATACCACTAATTTAGTCTCCCCTTATGGTAAACATTTTCTGAGCGTCCCATTTAGATCTGACGACACGATAAATTGGAGAAGACGTATCGTAGGGAATAATCGAGTAATTTTGTTTAGAGTTTTTTGTGAATGTACATTTTAACTGATCTTAAATACAGTGTAGAACTACAACTTACAAAATTTTATCATTGTCGCACCCATTAATAAAAATAAATTCACAGTCAAAGTCACAAAATACTAGATGTAGGTATAAGATGTTATTTTTTTTGGCAAATGCTCTATGAATAATTAAATAATAGATCCAAATCTTTATTAAACATTTAATTTCATCCCATTCAGCCTTTTTAATTAAAAAAATTAAACATCGTTGTCGCTTAGATTGATATTTATTCACGCACATAGCAACTTTATAATTTATAATAGTTGGTAGTAGGTTTTTCTAACATTATTTAATTTTGTAAATAAATTAAAAATTAAATATTTATCGTTAGTAATAAAAACCATGCAAAATGTAGTAAAATCAAAAACCACCCTTCTAACTTCACACATGGCGCGACAAGAAGCAATCGATAAATTTAATTATTTTGTACTATTCACAACATGTAATTACGGTACATTCTTAACACAAAATTACGTTAAATCGACCTTAAAATTGCTTTAAGATTTTATTAGATTTTTCCATTAAAATAATAACTCATTGTCAGCAGCTGTTGTTCTATTAATTTTAGTTTGGAATATTATCTAAAACAAACGCCTTTCAATTGTTTTATTTATCTACTAAAATAGAAACAGACATTAATGTTTTTCTAAATGTAATTTTTCTAATGAAACAAATTGAACAAATAATAAGAAACAAGCCGCTAATATTATAAACCCTAAAAAAATAATCCCTATAACATTAATCTCCAAAACAAACCCTAGCGAAAACAGTCACAAAATGTGACAAATTGTGTACTTTCATAATTTTAATGCTGACTAATAAGGCTAAGCCTCAAGACGTTGTCTAAGTCATTATGAAATTTCTCTAGTTATAAACAGTTTTCTCTAAAGATTTTCACTAGCAATGAAGGCATTTACGCTACAGTTTCATTATACTCAAGCATTTAGTCGACCTAAACAAGCAGTGGAATACATATTGAAAGAGGCTTGCTAATCGAGATTTGAAAGAATTTTGATGGGCTGAACCCTGGTGAGGGATAGAGATATTTTGAATTTACGCAGTAGTAATAGTGTTTAGCTTTAGGTGTGTTTATTAGTTAGATAATAATTAAGTAGAGGTTTTATAATAGCACCTAAAGTGTCGATTATGTTCGTAGTTTTATATTTTATTGTTAACACAAGCTGTTGTCTCCATCCTTAATCAGAATCAAACGCCTTGAATCTTCAAGGCGTTTGATTCTGATTAATAAAGAAAAATAAAAAGAAAAAAATAAAAAGAATCAATATTTAGTTTTATATTTCCTTCTGTAATAACTTTTCTTGGTGACTAAATAAATTTTACTCATGGATAGATCACCAACAAAAAATAAATAAATAAAAAAAAATGTTTATACTTAGATATCTATTTGTATTTCATTTACTTTTAAAATATACTTTAACATTAAATCACCTACCTCCTCCTTTATTACCTACTTCACACAGTGGGTTGCCTGGAAGAGATCACTCTTTAGTGATAAGGCCGCCCTCTGTGCTAGTCTAGCTATAAGTTTTAGTTTTAAGTAATTTGTATTATTAACTAGCATAGAAAAGTGTAATTAATCACTACATAGTATAAAACAAAGCTTTCTCTGTCCCTATGTCCCTATGTCCCTTTGTACGCTTAAATCTTTGAAACTACGCAACGGATTTTGATGCGGTTTTTTTAATAGATAGAGTGATTCAAGAGGAAGGTTTATATGTATAATAACATCCATTAAATAGTGGAGAAGTACTGTTATTTTTGAGGTTTCTAATGTGATGTCGTAAATAATTACATTTTTTCCGCTTACATTGCAAACGCAGGCTGAACCCTACGAGTTTTATCAAAATAATGTACTAAGTATTGTACACATTGAAAAGGTCTACAGAAAAGTCCGTGATTGTATATGTCTATCTCTTATGGATAACCCACAATAACTTTTTTTGTCATTTACTTTTTACGACAAATAATGGCTAATTTTCGAAGCGATTTTAACCAATACAGCATTAATCCTTAACCAATTAAATACCTTGAATACATTGTTCATTTAATATAGATCTATGGCCCTTTACACCGTATGATTTAAGTGAATATTTTCGAAGATATTACAGATTTAAAAATTGCGGGACGTAGCGTTTGCGGCGGTACCGGCCGGCCGCCATTGCACCCGTGCGAAGCCGGGGCGGGTCGCTAGTAAATAAATAAAAATACATTAAAATGCAGCCAATACAGCGATTTATTTAACTGACGTTAATAAAGTGTGATAGTTATCGAAACCATTTATCTTCCATTTAAACTAACATACATTTTCTTTAAACACATTTTAAATCGTCGGACTTTATTTCTATATTTATTTAATAGAAGATTCAATGATTAGTCATTACTGTATCATTAAAGCATTTAACTTCTATAACAAAGTATTTAATGTTATCTCTAATGTAGGTATATAATGTAATAAATAGTAAGAACATTTCCAAAGGTTTAACTATCTGCTAACAAGATCACGACAGACAATTTTTTCCAAGAAAGATAGTTACGCTTGAAACTGCAGTTTTAATAAATGCTTTGACCAAAGGTACTATTGTCGGCAAACTAGCGTATTCCTAACCGGGTCATGACCCGTTAGTTTTTCGTATTTTCCCATTTCATTCGCTAAAGATTTTACACTATTTGCCTTTAAGAAAATACTGGGCCAGATGAAACATTTATGTAACGCTTAAAATGTTATAAAAGCGGTTTTATTATGTTCTGAAGGATGTATGAGGAATGAAGCAGACATAGATAAAATTAAAAATAAATTGGTTAAATCATAATATTTTATGTTATAAATCCTAATTCTAATACTTCAATTATATACAATAAAACTTATTACTATTACCTATAATAGTTAGTAACTATTATGGCCTATTATAATAGTTAAAGCAATGTAATAAGAATTACGATTCAAGTAATATAAAACTAATAGAAATTTTTGTTTCACTAAATTATTATCTGGTTTATATACAAGATTAATTGTAAAGTTTCAAAATGTCCGGAAAATATATTCTATATTTTTATATACAAATACCATTTCGACGAAGTAAACTTATTATAAGAGGCGGCTTGCATGTTTTGAAATTCCGTTATCCAGATTAATTTATAGACTTAATAAATGCGTATTCTAAATTTCTTAACAACCCTCCGGTTCAATGACCTATGTCATCTATCATAACATTGTCATATGAAAGAGGGTATTTACGGATTTATCAACGTACAAGCGAATTTGAACGTTACTGCCTTGTGATAAGAAACATAATTGAAATTCGTGGAATGTTTTAGTAGAATCAATCTTGAAGTTTTAAAATATGTCTTTAGAGGTTGGATATTAGCCAAGAATTCAGTAGTGACTGAAGCAAAGCTGTACTGAGCTATGCAAATTGAAATAAAACTATTTTGTAGGATTTAAGTAATAGCAGTATTAAAATATTCTGACTGTATCGACTTGCGTTCTAGATGACATAAATTTTCAGTTACGCTTGCTGCATTTCCTTTTTGGTTTGAATTAAAGATTAAAATGTATATAAGTTTATATAAAATATGCAATTCTGTTCTGTTTAATTTGTTTTAGATTAAACAATATTTAAGATATTTAAGTGATATATTAAGTTAAGGTACCTACGTTGTTTAATTTTAGCTTTTGATAAAGTAAAAAATTAATACAGTTCTTCACACAAATATAATACATATTTCATTTCATTTTCATATACATAGATTTAAAAAAAAAACAGCTTGTAATGCAAGCTTATTATAATTTACAATTAAAAGATGCATCAATGTTTATTATGATTGATATTGCAATATCAAGCTAAAAGTCATATTAAATCAGTCACAAGTTATATATTATGTATGAAGTTGATGAAAACGTTAACGTCGGGGCCACAATTTGAATATTTTACATAACATTGTCATAACTTAAGTTATTGATTCATAAGACGTTGTCTGCGAATATGTTTAATAGGAAAATGGCTGAATTAATGATTCAACAATATAATTTACCTACTAGCTTTCCGCCCGCGGCTTCGCCCGCTTTATCAAAAACGGCATAAATTATATACTAAAACCTTCCTCTTGAATCACTCTATCAATTAAAAAAAACCGTATCAAAATCCGTTGCGTAGTTTTAAAGATTTAAGCATACATAGGGACATAGGGAGTAGGGACAGAGAAAGCGACTTCGTTTTATATACTATGTAGTGAAAAGCATTGTCAGTTCGACTCATCGTTATATTTTATTTGCATAAGTCTTTTTAGTTGTCTATAAGTACTAATTATAACGTTGAAAGGTTTGTAGTTGTTGTTGATAATCTCAGGAACTAGTTTGAATTGAATAAGACAATATAAGAATTAGAGAAAAGTAAGGAGAAAAGGATATAGGCAATATACATGAGGTAGAAATAGCAACGGAGCATGCATGAAAATTTTGGAAAATTGGAAAAAATAATATTTCTTTTGAGATCAGTTATGGTCACTTTTTGCACCAGTTGGGTTAATTAATTAACCAGAATGAAAAAGTGTGTGTTTTAGGAAATTCTTTAAGTTGAAATCTAGTCTTTAAAGTCAAAATGGTAGATATGTTCTATAAAAATATGATTCATCTCGTTATTAAGTTCTTTTTGAAAATAGTGTCATAATGACAAGGAATATTGAAGGTAACAAGCATTTTTTTTATCTAGTTCCAAAACATATCTTCCTAAGTTTCATCCTGTTTTAGTTTCAAAATCTGAAAAGCGGTTTCATTGTATAAAAAGACCAGGAAACAAAGCACTATTACCATAACTAATTCTCATTCCAAACTCAACTCAACTCCATCCACTTAAGGTACATTTTAGAGCTAAACCTGTACTTTAAGAAGACATGTTTTCGCTCATTACCCGTATTATTAGCTACAAAGCTATCTCTCGGGAGCTAGTGCGAATCTCTTGAAGATAAAAGCATATCATGTGAACGTGTTGAATTACTGAGTTGTAGGTTCGAAACTAGTATGAAACTTTTGTGACAATCCGCCATATTTGCTTAAACGTATTGTTCTCTCGTTTGTTCTGTTTTAGCTTGTGTAACTTCATCGTTGTTTTTAATGTTTTCTAAAATTAAATTATCATTTTTAAGTATATTCATATTTAGATGCAGGAAATGTTCAAAATTAAATATTTTAAATTATATTATCTTAAAAAGGTGTTCATACCACCACAAAATTCGATCTTCAAAAACGGCACACAAACGCACACAGACACACATGCCAAAGTAAATGCCATCATTCAATTATCGAGAGCGAAAAAGTGACAACTGAATTTCTGGCTAATTAGCAACATTTCTACGTTCCGCTTTCGGAGCCATTTTAACCTATCCACACCTATTTACTTATAAAATCATTGATATATTTTTGTCGTTGTTTCGGACATCCACAAATATTATTTAATAATTATATTGATTCAACCTTTTTTTAATGCTTTTGGGCAACAAATTAAACAAAAATTTTTACCTAAATAGATTAACAAATTTTGAACTAAATTTTCACGTTTATATTGCAATACGCTATTAATATTTATTTATGTAAAGGCTGGATATAATAAATCGTTCGCGATTTATGTATTTGAACCCGTGTGATTAATTTAAACGCAAAATGCATTTGTTACTTGCATTTACATTTAGATTTGATTGTAATGGGAAATGATAATTCCTGTATCGTTGTTTTAGGAATTGGCATAATATGGGTGTTTGTATGGTAGGTATCAATTATATTTTGTTGGTTTGTTGTAGGTATCGTTGTGAATTATAATTTTTAAAAATTTGCAAAAATGGAAGGTTTATTGTGTGTGTAGTGATTTCTTATGACTAATATAATTACTACAATAAAAGGTTGTACCATTATTAGCTATTTCTATGTGATTTCACAATATAATACGATGAATAAATCGAATCGATCGCTTAAAAATATCAAAAAATTATACCTTTTTACAAAAAATATTTAATTTCCAACCCACGTCTTTACTTTTTAGATTAGTCGTTCACATTTGAAGCACTAATTTAAAATTAAAATAAGCCCTCACCCTCTCAAGGGTGTGCCAACCCCTGACATCACTAAGAATAATTTAATAAGAAGATTTTATTGCTTGCTGCATATGGCATAATATTCGGCTTAATCTGTGGAATACATTAATAAAATATTTGTTTTTTGTTCGGATTTACATTTGCCGAGAATGTATTTTAGCAATAGAGGTTTTGAATCAAAAATTGAGGATTTATATTGCGTCTTGTGTAATGTTTATTGTTTTATTTTTTAGCTAAAAAGGACTTGAATCAAAAATTGTGGATATATTATCTTGTATGTCTATATTAATGTTTATTTAAAAGCTGTCATTTTATCAAAATGGTTTAAACACTTATTAAATTAAATAAAATGAATGTATAAACGTAATATGAAAGATGTGGCATGATGTAATAAAATGTATTACCTACATTCTACAATATGAAAATATTGTAGAATTGAAAGAAATAGAGCAACTACATACATATATATTCTTGTCGGCTCTTCTGTACAGTTTTCTATGGTGCACTTATCTTATAATAATAAAGAGAAATTTCTCTATATTATAAAAGATGTACAGTCGGATAATATGTTTAAGTAAAATTAACCTAGAACGATATGCGATATCTCTTATACAGCGTGGGAAATCGTGTAGGTTGGTGGTTTATGGCTTAAGGAAAGAGACCTTTTGCTGAAATAACGATTACAAATTACAAAGATTACAACGTATCTTATTCATTACATTCGTTCTGGTGTGTTCAGCTCGTGTTGTACCTATTTTATATTCAAGAATAATTAAACACTAGAATATGACTAAGGTTTAAGAATGTCTTTAAAGATAATTTATATTTTGTTTGAAAGATAGATGAATAAATGCAGATAAGAACCTTCCGTGTGCCTGAACAAAAACGTTAAAAAAATTGCCGAATTCGTCGAGCCGTTCTCTAGTTTTACGCTTAACAATATAATATTATTATGAATTGAGCATTACTACAAATGCCTACCAAATGATACAAATTCGATTGTATTTTTCTACAATTTTCTATACCAAAACTGTTGAGGCAAGCAAAATAAAGAAAAATGAAAATTGAGCCAGTATCTAGTTTTATGACTCCAAAGCACGGCAGTTGATTTTTATTACAAAAATGGCTCTGCAAAACACTTTTAGAATCACATAGATATTTGTGTATTCGTTTTTGTTAATAAATGGAAGCGTCAACTGTGTACGCAAAAGTGCTCCCAGTTTATAATCGAAATCACTGTGAAAATTAACCGAGACGGACCGCACATTATAAAAATCACTATCCAGACGAGTAATCTACGTGGTCAATGTATAAAGGTACACGAAATTTCGTTAAAAATAATTAAATCACAAACAAATTTATAAACTGAGATTCAATTATTCAACATCATCATCAATTGACAATTATTGACATCTGACATCCAAACAGCGATACGACAGTTTACAAGACTGTGACACCTTTCAGCTTCCTGTCAGTAATTAACGTCACCCAGTACTGCCAACACAACGGGCGTAATACGTTCCAATAAACGAGAGTAAAAAGTTGTACTTTTTTACAATATGAGTACTATGAAGATGTCACAAGAAATGACACAGCTGTTTCAGATGATGAAAACTGAACTTGAACAACAAACCGCAACAATTACAAGGAGCGTAACTGAAACTATCATGCATAATATAGATGTGAAACTTCAACCTTTTTTGGAAGAAAACAAATACTTGAAGAACGAGGTAAAACGTTTAGAAGAAAAAGTAACATATTTAGAAGAAAAAAATAGGAAAAATAATTTACTACTACATGGCATAAAAGAAACAGAAAATAATCACCAAGAGTTGTTTAATTTAATTAAAGAAACGCTAAAACATCTAGATATCACCATTGATTTATACGAATTAAATAACTACTACAGATTAGGAAAAAAACAAGGAGAAAATAAAATAAGGCCAATCCTTATATCTTTTACGTCATTCCAAAAGAAACTAATAATACTGAAAAATAAAATGAAAATGCCCGAACAAACTTATATAACTGAGGATTTTTCGAAAGAAACCTTGGAAAAGCGGAAGAGCCTACAAGAAAAACTCAAACAAGAAAAACAAAATGGGAAAAATGCATTCATTCGAAACAATAAAATAATTATTAAGGAAGCACCAGATACAGAGAAAAGAAAAAGGGAGACCTCGATGTCGCCTAACAATACACGCACATCACTAACTAGCGGTTCAAAAAACATTATTGCACCCCCTAAACTACATAAAACAAATGCGTTTGAGTATATGAGGGCCAGATCTGCGTCCTTGACCGAAAAACCATCTCAACATCATTATGCATAGGAAATATCAGACACCGGTAACGAAATAAAAACAAACACTTTAAACAAAAACAAAAGACAAAACAAAAGAAACCCCAATACGGTTGGTCACCGCGGGGTTATCGACCAAACCCCCCAAAATACTACACTAGTAACGAAAAATAATACAGAACGAAAGAAAATGAGACTCCACATAGCAACATTAAATACGAGATCACTAAAGTCGAATGAATGTTTAATAGAATTAGAACAAGCGTTAAGTAACATTAATTGGGATATTCTTGGTGTAAGTGATGTACGCAGATCGAATGAAAATATTGAAGAGCATAAAGAATTCATAATGTATTATAAAAATGAAATAACAGGAATATACGGCGTAGGATTCTTAGTCAAAAAATATCTGAAAAATAATATTATAGAATTTAAAGGAGTTTCAGACAGGATAGCTGTCTTAAACATCTTACTTCCCGGTCACAAACACCCGACATCGATTGTCCAAGTATATGCTCCTACTGAGGTAGCAAAGAAAGAAATTAAAAATAGTTTTTACGAAACCCTAAATGAGACAATGGAGACTTTAAATAAAAGCATCATCGTGATGGGAGATTTTAATAGTCAAATTGGCCAACGAAGAAAACACGAAAATAAAATTATTGGACCTTACGCAACCGGTAATCGTAACGACAATGGACAAAGATTCATAAGCTACGCTTTAGAACATAACTTACATATTATGAATACTTTTTATAAAAGAAAACCCGAAAGAAAATGGACATGGGAGTCTCCTAACGGGCAAATAAGAAACGAGATAGATTTTATAACTACAAACAGGCCGAAGCTTTTCTTAAACGTCGAAGTTCTAAACAACTTTAACTTCTTTACTGATCACAGGTTACTCCGCGGACAACTACACCTAAATGCACCAAAAAAATCAAGAAAACATATACAAAACACAAAACATCCTATCACACTTCCATTGCCCAGCTATGTCCTAGAATCCCTAAAAACTAAACTATTACCAATAACTACACTAAAAACAATTCAAGAAAAATATGATGCCTTAGAAGAAGAAATTAAAGAAATAAATAAAATACTAGAAAAAGACAAGCCACATAAAGACAGAATAGGACCTGAAGCAAGAAAATTAATTAAGCAAAGAGCATTTTTATTCAAAAACAAGAAGACCAATAAACAAAACATAACTAAAATAAGTAAACAAATATACAACGAAATAAGAAAATACAGAAAAACACAAAAAACTAATTTAATACAATACCATATAACAAAATTGGGAGGAATCAAGAATGCATGGAAGGAACTCCAAGAACATTCAAACTGGATTACTTACGTAACACATCACAAAACTAAAAAACATAAATCGAAAAGATACGAAATTCTAAATACAGCAACCGAGTTTTATCGCGATCTTTATCATGACAAACAAAGCACATCAATTACAAATTGTGAAACAACTAGGCTAAGCACACTAGAATATGATCCAATTCCGTATATATTAAAAGATGAAGTTATTAAAGCGATTAAATCACAGAAAAGAGGAAAGGCATCAGGCGAGGATAACATCTCAAATGAACTTTTAATAGGAGTATCTGAGACTATCTTGGACACACTGACAAATCTTTTTAATGACATTTTAAGAACTGAATATATACCTCGTCAATGGAGCATATCTACAATAATTTTACTACACAAAAAAGGGCGAACAGATGATATTTCGAACTATAGACCAATTTCGTTAATGTCGAACGTATACAAAATTTTCTCCAAGATTATACTTGACCGGATAACGAAGATCATCGAAGAAAATCAACCCAAAGAACAGGCAGGGTTCCGTAGTGGCTTTTCAACCATCGACCACATCCACACCATCAAACTAATTATCCAGAAATGCAATGAATATGGAATACACTTTTACTTAGCATTTATAGATTACAATAAAGCGTTCGATTCACTGAAGCATGATAAAATATGGGAAGCGCTCACCGCACAACAGGTTCATAGTAAATACATCAACATAATAAAGAAAATATATACAAATATGCAGGCTAAAATACGTACAGAAAAAACAGGAGAATATTTTCCCATTAGTAAAGGAGTTAGACAGGGAGATCCCTTATCACCCAAACTGTTCTTAGCAACCTTGGAGCATATATTTCGACAGCTTCAATGGAAGGATTATGGTATAAATGTAAATGGAGTATTATTAAATCATCTCAGATTCGCAGATGACCTCATTTTAATATGTGGAGATTCAAACACTCTCCAGGTTATGATTGAACAACTGATACGCGAAAGCGAAAAGGTAGGATTATCAATTAATACCAGTAAAACAAAATTAATGACTAACTTTATAAAAACTCCAATTAAATCTGACAGTGCTGTGGAACTGGAATATGTCGACGAATACACATACTTAGGCCAAATAATATCTCCAACTGACATCACAACAAAAGAAGTGCAAAATAGAATAACCCTGGGATGGAAGAGATACTGGGCTCTAAGAGACATAATGAAAAACTCAGATATTCCAATTGAAGGCAAGAAGAAGATATTTAATACATGCATACTACCAAGCATGACCTATGGTTGTCAGACATGGAGTTGTACGAAGAAAAATATAAAATCCCTAGAGACTTGCCAACACCGAATGGAAAGAAGCATACTTAATGTAAAACTAAAAGACAAAATTAGGCTAAAAACAATTAGGAAACAAACTAAAGTAATTGATATAAAGTACCGAATCAAACAGCTGAAATGGAAATGGGCAGGACATTTAACAAGAAGTAAGATAGAAAAGTGGACGAGGGAGGTGACGGAATGGTGCCCTAGATATAATAAAAGAAGTAAAGGAAGGCAATATCGAAGATGGGAGGATGATATAAAGGAGGTGGCGGGACCATGCTGGACGAGGATAGCAAGAAATAGATCGATGTGGAGAATTCTTGGGGAGGCCTATGCCAAAGAGCAAGACAATCATAAAACCGGTGTCTAATGCAAACAATAATATTTAAATATGATGTTGCTTTCATAAACTTACATGTTTAATATTACTTAAGTAGTTTTTAAGAAGAAATGTAACATTTAGATTGTTAATAAAGGCTTTATTTATTTATTTATTTATTTATTTATTTATTTTGTTAATAAATATAACTGATATAAATGACTAATTATGACTATTGACTATGCATGAATTAATGTTTTAGTTTTGAAGGTATATCGAGAAAATATATATTTTTATGCGTTAGCGCTCTGACGCGCACTAAGAATGCGTTCTATTTGACAAAGCCGTCTAAAAAGATCTTTTTTTAGACGAGTAAAGGGAAAGCATAGGCGAACACGAACTTACTGTACAATTACGAATGTGTGAACAGTGGTTCACGATATTCGTATACGGATGTTTCAACGAGTGACGAGGCGAATGTCAAACACGAATGTGTGAATTTGTTATCATAATATATATTATGGGCCTCTTCACAATGGGCAGCGTTGGTCGAGTAGAGGCAATCACGATAGTGTAGATAGAGTGCCTGATCGACCGTCATTATAAATGTTTTTTCATAATCGCCGCTGGTAAACATCGACGATTGGGCCAACGTTGGCCATTGTGTAGGCCCATTATGTGAAGCAAAAAGTCACTAAACTCATACAGAAGCACAAGGGGACAATACAGAGGGGCCGAGGTTTGTCATATGGCGTAACTTTGTTATTTAGTCCAACCAAAAACCGTTAATGAGAAAATTTGTTGACTCTAGGGAGTTATTGAGGGGTTACTGTTAAGCGCGTGGAAATAATGAAATGTTATGCTTGCTTTAAATGTTTAAGGGACTTAAATATTTTGTAGGTAGGTATATTTATATTTTGATAGGTTCTATTTGATGTTTGGTAAATATATTAAAAATAAATAAGGATTTTGGTAGACAAAAAGATAAGTTAACACAAGCCCAAATCAATTTAAAATGAAATCAGTTGGAAAGGTTGATAGGTCGGTTGGTGTTGTCGAAATTGTTTTCCAATCTATACTAATGTTATAAAGAGGAAAAGTTTGTAATTATGTAATTATGTATGTATGTATTGTTTTCACGCATAAACCTCTTAACCGATTTTGATGAAATTTGGCACAGACAATCTTTAGACCCTGAGAAAGAACATAGGCTACCTTTTATTGCGAAATATGTACCACGGGCGAAGCCGGGGCGGACCGCTAGTAGTTTATAAAATTATTATATCAGTGTACACAATATTAGTTCAAATACACTTATATTATACAGAGAAATCTGACCGTTCATAGTAAATAAAGAAAAAAAATATTATTTAAAAATATAGGTACAAAAACACTATATCTATGCATATTTTCTAAACATATCTTTTCCTTATTATGATATAATCTTACTCCGGATACCAATTGTCTCCACACATATTACACATCAGAAACCCCATCTTCCATCCCACTCTAACACATGCAACGCAAAATCCCATCAACCCTTCGATTACCTTCCGAATTTATAATATTTCGAGATCCGAGGGTTTATCATGATATTTTAAAGCAGTTTTTATTCTAGAGTGTGAAAGTGATGGCGCTAGACGACCTGTATAGCGCTGTCCCTTTTCCACACTGGAAGAATATTGCTTTAAGACATCATGGTACGGGGGACCTTCCGATTGGAAGGTCAATAGGTCGAGTGGGAAGTGCTTTTCAGTACAATAAAATTCATAGCTAATAAAATTTACATATGAACATAGATATGGAAATTAGAATGGGACTATGACTATAAACGGCTGATAAAAATAGACGTTTGAATATAAAACCAATACGTTATATATTTATTTCTTGTGTGGTGTTGGACCTATAAGATATTGGAGTTCTGATTTTTGGTTTGAATTGTGTATTTTCCGATTCATTTTTATTTATATAGATTAGAAGTTTATGACTTTTACTAAACTGTTAAATATCTCTGTCCAATTTCGTCTAAAGTTGACAAGCATACACTAGAAAGAACATAAAACATACATCTTCTAATTCGTTTATTTTTATGAGTACAAGTACAAGTAATTTTTATATATATGTATAATAGCTATAAGTATGGAAGCTACTTGTATCAAAACTTTTATTGTGGATTGGAAATAAACGGGCTTTTTATTTATTTATTTATTTATTTAAGCTAAAGTCTTGTACACAGCAAACAATTAATCATATTAAATGTCACTTAATTCTTCTATACAAAGCTAATACCACAGATGATATAATACAATACTATAAAAGCCATTATCCTATACTACATTGTTAACATATGAGTCTACATAATACCCGATTAGTTTCTATGCACGTGCGCATTTGGTCGGATTAACTAGTAATCTATAATTTTTTCACAATAATATGGGGACGCTATATAAGGGGAGAGGGGCATTCAGCGTAATGTCACTGCATTTGTTACATGCAATTAACATGGGTTGGTATTTTGTTGAATGGTATCTAATGTAATGTCATTGTTTGATTTTGAACTCTATTTCTAGTAACAACAGACTTCAGTTTAGGTACTTGTGCTTAGGTATTATTAAGTTCTCTTGACGGAAGTATTTAGAATAAAATATACAGGGTGACTGGAAATTCGACGTGATCCTTCTAAGGGGTTATACTAGAGGTCATTTGCAACAAATTAAGTCCAGTTAACCAGGGGTCAAAAATGGATGGTTATTGAGCTATGACGGTTTTTTGATTTTTTAGAAATTTTCTGCCTTTTTACCAAAAACAATTAATTATGAAAAAACTACTACACTGTTAACATTCAATTGATATTTTTTTGAAAGCCGAAGAATGAGCGATCACTTTAAAAAAAAAAACTTGCCCAAAACTTGCATCACCCTAAAAAGAAAAGGGTTTTAAGTGGAATAAAACTTATTTTTTTAGTAAAATTTCCATAAGTAGATGATTATTACTCGAAAAAAAATTACTTTTTGAAGGATCACGTCGAATTTCCAGTCACCCTGTATAATATCGATCTTTAATTGCTTATTTATGTAACTTTTTATATTTTATTGTAAAAGTGTTTTGAATAATAATTGAAACAAAATTAAATTAAATTTTCTATAAACTCAATCATGAGATATGTTTACTATTACGCCAGAAATGTTATCAAATTGTAACAGATTGCCTTGAAAGTTGGGGAATATTTACTGTAAATTTTGGTATTTTATCGTAATAAATTTTATGAAATTGTTCTCATATTATAATTATAATATTATGCTATAAATAATCTGGTATTTGGTTGAATTACCAAAGAGTGCCGTATTAATATATTATTGACTTAAATATCGATATTACATACATTTTTAATCCTCTGAGTAATTTGTAGATAGTTTAAAACAAAAATATAGGCAAAGATATTGAATAGAGGAATAAATAATGCACAGAATTTATTTAAATGTCAACTTCGACCTTAGACTTCGACCAATAAGTAATTTTTGAAAGTATTAAGTATATATCTTTTAATTGTCATCGAAATTATTCATTTGATTTTCCTAGACAGTCACACATTTTAAAATTAATTAGAAGGTAGGTCAGTATAATATATCACACGGACAATATTTTAAATTTCTTATCAACTATGTATGTAACTAAAAAAATTCAAATTATCCAAGGCCTTAACAATCTCATGGTGCATTTACACTTTCGTGCGTATAGTGAGGCGATTAGCGTAGTGAATAACGAACACGCATTAGGATCGATTTTTCAACTATCGACTCGCGTATAAAAATGTTTAGTTGTTCGTCGAGACAAGAGGCGAATGGTACCGAATGTGTAAACGCACCATCAAATAACTATACAGCTATTGTAACATTTCATGGTAAGTTCAGTACAGAAGTAAGCTTACAAGATAAGCATCTTATCAACGCTGATTCCTACACAGCATTTACATTTCAAATTGCATACACGGCACGGATAACAAGACCATTTGCTGTGACATCCCTTGTGCGGGATTAAGATGCATCGTCGAAATGAAGATATTATGACTGATGCTCAGTTTGTTAGAAGGCTTGTCAACTGTTGAAACGTAAACTAGTATATGAATATTATTTATTTGGAGAGTATAAACATGTGGGTGAGATGAACAAAAATGCAATGGACTTCGTTGGGCGTCTAGCAATATTGATATTTGAAATAGGTATGAAGAATGTTATTTATCATAAATCTACCCCTTGTCGAAAGACAAGCCTGTATAATTTAGCTGCTGTAGGCTTATGTCGTGAGATATAAGTTCCTATTTAAAAATTACCTTGTTTATATAAATATTATATTAAAAATGAAAGCTGAATTGCTTATTTACAGTTTCTGCAACTATCCGACTAAAAACGAGCTTTTTCCTTCCACACTGGATGCATAATAATTAAGAAAAAGTTTTATATCGTTATAATTAATTACCTACTTCTCTGTACCGCTTATTGTATAATATAAGATCACGCTATTCATAGAATTATTACGGAACTAATGTCATATTTATATTTTATATTATATATTATAGTACCTACCTACTTCATCTACCCGCTCCCTCAAGCTTCAAACTACATTTAATTAAAATTTAACACAATTACAATTCAGAAACTTATGTAATCATTGTAATTGAATAAATAAATGTTTGTTAACACGCTTCCAAGTTCACATTTTTAAAATTAAAGTATTGGTAATAAATATAATTAAATGTACAGTATAAAATGTCACAAGCATACTTACAAGATTTGTGCAAATAACACCAGTCGTGTGGACGTAGCATAACACCATATTATTATTATTGTGCAAATGAACTGCGCAAGCAAAATTGACAGTGTATAGGGAACATAATATATTTAGGTAGGTATACAGTCTAGGGTTCAGAACCGGGAAATCCCGGAACCGAAAATCCCGGGAATTCCCGGTTCTTTTGTTAGTAAAATGGAACCGGGAAAAAAATTTTGATTCCCGGTTCTTTCGGTTCTTTCGGGAATATTATTTAATACTACTAGTTTATCTATTACTCTTTCAAACTTCTATTCCTACTATCTAATTCATTATTTTTCTTCACTGTAAAACTCTTATTCACTGTTATTTTACTTTTCCACACTTTCTACTGTTCAAAAGTTCAAAACTTTAATGTAAATAGCTCCGAGCTTATAGAAAAAACGCGCGAAATACATGGTCGCTCTGTCCCTGCTTCGTGGAAGACTGCCTCTGTACACCCGATCCCTAAAAAAGGCGATCGTTCTGATCCATCCAACTACAGACCTATCGCGATTACCTCTTTACTCTCAAAAGTGATGGAAAGCATCATTAACGGCCAACTCTTGGGTTATTTGGAGGAAAACCAGTTGATCAGTGACCGACAGTATGGCTTTCGCCATGGACGGTCAGCTGGTGATCTCCTAGTTCTCTTAACCCATCGTTGGGCTACGGCAATCGAGAGTAAGGGGAGGCCTTAGCAGTTAGTCTGGACGTTGCAAAAGCCTTCGATCGGGTGTGGCATCGGGCTCTTCTCTCGAAACTTCCAGCCTATGGACTCCCAGAGAAATTATGTAAGTGGATTGCCAGCTTTCTTACCTCTCGTAGTATCCGGGTGTTGGTTGACGGTACGAGCTCTGTACTACTGCCCGTGAACGCTGGCGTCCCTCAAGGCTGCGAAGGCTGCTCCTCCTTTCACCCACACTGTTTTTACTGCATATCAATGACATGTTACAAATCAGTAACATTCATTGCTATGCAGATGACAGTACTGGAGATGCTATATATACCGGCCGCCCAAATATTTCTCGAGAACACGTCAATACAAACCGAAACATACTTGTGTCCAATATTGAGGCTCTCCTTGGTGAAGTCTCTGAGTGGGGTCGACAAAATCTTGTCCGATTTAACCCTGACAAGACGCAAGTATGTACATTCACAGCCAAGAAAACCCCATTTCTCACAGCTCCCTTATTTGAGAACACTCCCCTAAGCATAAAGCCTAGTATCGGAATTCTTGGTGTCGATATATCTGATGACGTTCAGTTCCGCTATCATTTGGAAGGCAAAGCTACTTTAGCTTCTAAAAAAATGGGCGTCCTTAATAGAGCGAAGCAGTATTTCAGGCCAGGTCATCTCTTGTTACTTTATAAAGCGCAAATACGGCCTCATATGGAATACTGCTCTCATCTCTGGGCCGGCGCCCCACAATATCAACTCCTTCCACTCGATAGCGTGCAACGAAGAGCCGTCAGAGTTATCGGCAACCGAGCACTTACCAATCGGCTGGTTTCACTAGCTTTACGACGAGACGTGGCATCTTGTGTATTCTATCGTCTGTACAATGGGGAGTGTTCTGATGAGTTGTTTGAACTACATATTACCTGCCGCAGAATTCCACCATCGTTCTGCCCGACACAAGGCAAAGTTTCATGCTCACCACTTGCTGGATGACATTTATTTTTGCTAGTTATTAATTTATTAGTCTAATAACTTTTATTTGAGGATTGAAAAGTGTGCCCTAAGGATTTTAAGATAAGTAGCTGCCTATTTTTTGCCATTTCATTGATAGTAGGTACCTAAATACTTATTTACTTACATATAAATGACAAGTAGAAAGGCTGATTGATGGTGATTTTTATTTAATTACTTAAGAAGACTGATGATTAAAGTCTGATTAATGCTAATGTTATTTTTTTAGATTTCTTTGAATTTACAATAAAAATACTTGAATATTTGATTGTAGTTTACTTTTGACTTGTTGTTAACACACATAACACTTGTTTAAAATTTTATAATACAAAAAACTCCCAAGTCCCGAAAATACCGAAAGAACCGGGAAATCCCGGTTCCTTTAAGGAAAAGTACCGAAATTCCCGGTTCTCAAAAAAGAGACCGGTTCCGGAAACCTTAGTATACACAGAGCGAGCAGCCTCGCGAAGCAATTGCTGTGCGAAGCAGCTTGGTGAGTGTGGACGTGACTTGGCCTAGGAAAATGACGTCACACGCGATTTATTCGCGAGCATTTGCTTCGCGAGCCTGCTTGCTATGTGAAAGGCCTAAGGGTGCTTTTCAACCAGAGATCTGCGAGGATGCGTAGCGAGGACGTTTTTAAAGAACCAACCAATAGAACCGATTGTAGTTTATGCGCATACAAAACTAGCGAATTGTGTGCGAGGTATATGTTCGTTAGTTCCATAATTTTGAGCATTAGAAGACATTTCACAACTACGCAACGCTTCACACATTTTCCTCGCACAGCTTTGGTGGAAACCCCCACACATTTTCACAGCACAGCTAAACATCCACGCGCGACACATTTTCCTCGTACAGCTTTGGTGGAAAAGCACCCTTATCGCGTACTACAATTCAATTTGTTACCCCTTTCTGTGCACGTCTTTGTGGAACGATGCTTTGTCAATGCTGGCTTAGGTTGCTTTAATGCCATGAGATCGAGAAATTTAATCATCCTCAAAAGAGAAGCTACTATTTTTGGGATTCTCTAAGTAGTTGTATAATGTTATCTGTGTATTGTATTGGTCTTAATTATGATTATGTAATGATGATAATTATGTAGCAAAAACTTTGTACCCATTTTAAGAAAATTTGCGTCGAAAGAGGTGTGTGATATTTTGAATACTTATTGTTATACTAGCGGTTCGCCCCGGCTTCGCCCGTGGTACCTACATGTTTACGTTTTTTTTTCATAAAATCTCTCAAGTTGGATCGAACTGCACATGGTGTGCAAATTTTATTAAAATCGGTTAAGTGGTTTAGGGGTCCATTGAGGACAAACATTGTGACACGAGATTTATATAATATATTAAGATTATAGACTAGCGGTTCGCCCCGGCTTCGCCCGTGGTACATATTTCACAATAAAAGGTAGCCTATGTTCTTTCTCAGGGTCTAAAGATTATCTGTGCCAAATTTCATCAAAATCGGTCCAGTAGTTTATGCGTGAAAACCATACATACATACATACATACATACAAACCTTTCCTCTTTATAATATTAGTATAGATAAAAATTGTTCTTTGCAATCGCAAATACTAATATTTATGAAAAACAATGGTTAAAAAATACATTAATACATGATTAAAACGAAGTAAAAAAAACAATTAAAAAATTACAATGCATTTGATTTTATTCAATGTTGAATTTGGTCAAAATCCATAAGCTCTATTCTAATATATTTTGTCTGTTAAAAATTGCGAATTATCATGATTAAAAAAAACAGTAACGTGTGTTTGTGACATCTTTCGAATAAAGCAACGACTATTAATTATTATTATAAATACTTATCACACATCGTTGAAATAAAACAATATCTCTACAATAAACAAAAAGTCACTTTATTCAATTCGTAAATCAAGAAATAAACCGCCAAAAACAAAATTGCTTCTTTACTTACAATATTCTTCTGAGAAATTATTTATACAAATCAAATAAACTGTTATTCCTAAGACCACATTTAAAATAAACATTTCACTCATTGGATATTTCTTGTTTTCATTGAGATTGACTCAAAGCATGAATATTTAAAAAGGTATTTTTGATACGAAAAAGTTTGTGAAAATCTCTTTCCGAGAACTGTGCTTTGTCTGTCATTTATTTCTAAGAATACCAGACAATATAGAAAACATATTAAATCATTTATTTTTGTCATTGCTTGGTTGAATCCTGACCTTTAAACAACTTTAGGAAAGAACTTCTTTTATTTTTAACCGACTTCAAAAAGGAGGAGCGATGTTTATTTTTAAAAATTTCAGAGTAGTTAACTTTATAAATGTGTACAAATAGTACTACTATACAAATAGAAACGACTATAGCTTATAAAAATAGTAAAAAATATGGTAGCAGTAGGTACTTTGAAAGGCATTTTTAAGCTTCATCTATATTATGTATTAATATTTTTCAAAAAAAAATCCTTCGTTTTTTCAAACCAACATAACACTTTGAAGTATTAAATTAATATTATTTCCTTTAATATTATTTCACTATTTTCTTGTGTTTGATTTTACACTATTTAGAAATTAAAGACTTTTTAACGGATTTTAAACGCGATTTATTCCTATATTATGTAGCCCGACGTTTCGAAAACTTTACAGCGAGCGTAGTCACGGGAAGACAGGCTCCCAAAAAGTATTTCTATACTCAATTTCTAAATTATATGATATTTTAAACACCAAAAACATAAGTTTAGATTTATAAACTTTCGCAAGTGCTTATAAGTGTTGATCCCAACCCATTAGTCCGGATAAAGCATCCTTTAAGTAATGTAGTTCCAAACTTTTAACAAGTTTCATCAAGAATATTGTGTAATTAAATCTCTATTTTCCTATCCAGAGTCACGGTCTTTTATAAAATGATAGTTCTTTTAAACAATTTATGTTATTTTTTCACACAAGAACAGTAATCGATCGAATTTGTAAAAAAAAATATATCCGTATATAATTTAGATTAGTGTAATTCGTTTTACCCGGGTACATTGCGTGTGATATCGTGGGCTCCAGCTATTAAACTTAAATTAAAATATTAAAATATAAATTAATACCTATTTAATATAAGTCATACAAAAAGTCAAATTTTTTGTTACTTTACAGGTAGCTTTCCGCGGATTCGTCAGGGTTGTCTAAAATATATAAAATTAAAAGCAACCTCGAGAACCATGCTGTCCATTGGAGAAAACAGAATGAACAATCGTGCAGTATTTTTTGAAATTACCACGAACAGACACAAAGATTGATGCAGTAGTGATTTAAAGAAGGATTGGTAGGATCCGGATGAAGATAATATCCTCCTTACTAGACTAGAATTCTTACAGAGTCAAGAGGATAATATTATAATACTTTCCAATCGCAAAAATCATACGCCAAAGTGCTATAACTACTCGATATGTTGTACACATTTGCTTATAGCGAAGATATTTGGAGCCGTGTTGATTCTATGAGAGTAAGATAACCACGGAATTAAATTGTACTAGAAGGTTAACAATATTACAATAATTTGTGTATTATCCATGTAACAGATAAATTAAAAGTAAGGTAACAACCCGCATAGTTCCCGTTCCTGTGGGATTTACGGGATACAAATAGCCTTTGTCTTATTTTGGGTCTTCAGCTACCTACATACCAAATTTCATTGTAATCGGTTCACTATTTGCGGGTAAGAATAACAAACATCTATCCATCCATCCATCCTCACAAACTTTCGCATTTATAATATTAGTAGGATAATGAAGTACAAATTTATGTAGGTGTATAACTTATGCAAATATAACATAATGTTTAATTTCATCATATTTTTCAGGTCATGGAGAACTAAACCACATGCTCTACGTAAAGTTATAAACAACGCTACATTTTATTAATTCTTATATCTATTCCAGTGTCCCTTCTAGCATCCAACATCCTTGTTCGTACGTCGCAATACTCATAGGTATATCCTTATAAATTATGAATCCAGCGACACGATACAATCTCCTGCCGATGGGAATATTATACCGTTCCTATCTACCCTCCAGTTTTTCAAATACTCGATACACGTGCATTCTCGCATCAGATTTTGCGATACACGGTTTAAGTGTTAACTTGATTCCCAAAAGGATGTTTGAATAAGATTGATAATAGCACAGATAATATAAAACATAATATAGATAGGTAAGTTAGACTTAGGTGTTTAGATTCATGGTTAATGAGGTTGAAAGTGTTTTGTAGAGTCATTTTATTATAAGTGTATCCAAACGTATGTGTAAAAAGATATTGTTTACAAATTAAAATAATTAAACATTGACAGATGTTTATAAAAATAACTACGTTAAAAAAACTGACTTCAAAGACGGAAAATTAAAAAATAAAAAAGATTTGATTATGTATTAATTACTACATATTATTTAGTTGTGATATTTATTAAATAAGTTTGAAGTCGGTGAAAAGCGGCACAAGTGACCTGTACTATCTGAATTTAGGTACATATGAAATCGGTGTAATAAAAAAATATACCGGCCGAATTGGTAACCTCCTCCTTTTTTTGAAGTCGGTTAAAATATGATTAAGTATATTATTTTGGTATCAAAACAATAGTTCTAATATTTACTTAAGTATCTAAATGCGTTTACGATTTGTTATTTATTACAAATATTTATTACTGTTATATGAAAGTGTGATACATAAGCGAGTTAAGTACACACAAATTATGTTATTTTACATACCAAAAATTATGGGCTGCATGGCAAATAATTCTAAGAACTGCAACGCGTGCGTGCTGTGTGGTCTAATTCCGAGTATTCCATGTTCCTGTGAGTTCTCGATACCAAATTAGCTGTGAAGATAATATTTAATAGTTAGTCGATATACTAGGAATATGGGTGTCTGTTGGTATAATATGTAGAAAAAGAGCCTTTACAGAAATCATCACAATCATTGCATATCACAGGAACCGATTTCGTTATTTTTTTTTAAGTATTCCTTGAAGTACGAGGATGGTTCTTATGGAGAGAACGTAAATTACCACTAATAAATCGCGCTTTTATGCTTGTCTCTATAAAAAAACCATAAGATATTATCTCTGTTTAAGAATAGTAACATTGTTTATTATTATCTGTTCTATTATCGTTTTTACAATAGAACATGATAGCACGAGCATTAAGCATACCCTTTTACTTTCATTTCTCAAACTACCCTCAAAAAATGTTCCTGCATTTAAAACGTACGACATATTGTAACGTTGCGTGATACATACCTATATCGAAACTCATTCGTCTTATTGACTTATGAAACCAGAACTAATGACATCGAAATAATAAATCATTCTTAATAATATACTTCGGTTACAAATTACAGTCATTTTGTATTTATTCAGATGTTCCCAAAATGGCGTCGTAAAATGGTCGGGTTATAACAATTTCCTGGTAAATTGTTGTAATTATTGGATAATTGCTCATAAATTTGTTATTAGGAATAGGGCGGGTTCACAGAGCGAGCAGCCTCGCGAATCAATTGCTGCGCGAAGCAGCTCGGTCAGTGTAGACGTCGCTTGGCTGAGGAAAGCGCGTGTGACATAATTTTCCTCGGCCCTGCCTCGTCCTCATATACCAATCTGCTTCGCATAGAAATTGCTTCGCGAGGCTGCTCGCTCTGTGTGGACCATACCATTTTTAATGGGTTTTATGTCAACTAATGAATGTATGGAATTTAAGATACCTACTATGGAGCAAGATAAATATTTGTTAATTAAAATAATTAACCAAGTAAAATGTAGGTAAGTATTTTCAAAATTCATGTCATTGTAACTGTATAAAAACGATTTATTCTCTATATTATATCCCAAAGTTACATATACACAAAGTCTACTTAAACAAGTTATGACTTAACTCGAACTCAAACATTTATTTAACTACACTTCTTTGAATAGAGCTTTTGAATTGTTGCATTCAAATCGATTGCGTATCTGTTTGGAAAATAGTTTCAACAGGGAAAAGAAACTCTGTAGTTGTTTTTACAAAAATAAAACTTTATGTAGGCTTTTATTTCAAAACCCGCTTAACCACGCAACTTTGTCTATTTTTGACTGGACAAATAAATATATTCCATTGAAATCAGGTCTTTCTGAATTTTTCCTGAAATATAGGAGATAGTAATTAGTGAAGTGTTGAGATCAACTTTAATAGATCGCAGTGAAACATCTTATTCGCATAGAAATATTCATTGACTACACGGGCGAAGCCGCGGGCGAAAAACTAGTAAAATAAACAAGTTCTAAGTCCTGTTTGATAATGAATAAGTATTTTCTCACTTCTTTAATGAAGCTCTACTATCTCTTGTGAAAGTGTTATATTACATTTTTAATATAATCAATATTATGAAGAAAAAAGATTCATGTTTTGTATATTTTTGAATGCTCGTTACTCAAAAGGTAATGGACCAATTTCAATGAGCAGAAGGTTACATTATTACCTACTGCTATTTTTTATGACACGTTGTAATTGTTTGATTTCATTATGACAAAAATATACAAATACAATTCGTAAATAGGCGCATAATGGAAAGTAATCTGAACTTATTAAAATGAAGTAAAATTTGATGATTACACATAGGTAGTGAAATAATTTTAAGTATTCCCATTAAATGTTACCAAATATATTGTAATGTAAGATTAAACGACTACTTAATTTAGTTTGAATTTTAATTCGACTTAGTCTTATCTACTTTTCGCGCTTTCTGTTAAACTTTTGTATAGAACCACCGTCTTTATTTATTGCTATTTTTAACACAGTGTTACTTCAACCATCCTTCATAGTAATTATATTAATAGCAAGGTTCAATTTTGAAATAATGTTAATATAAAAAGATAACATTAACGTCCGCATGTAAATAAATCGTTACAGAACAGTAAAGGGCCCATTTTGTCTTTCAGCCGACAAATTATTTCCTTCTAACGTATTTTACGTCGGTTACAAACGTAAATCAAATTTTATGTCGCTCATCCTGCCTAATTCTGAATAATTTTATTACAAATCCATCTTTATTCGTTCTCAGAATTTAGATTTTAAAAAAGACTATGTAACTAATGTTAGGGAGTTAAAGCTTTTTAAACTCAAACATTTATTTATTCAATTAGACTTCTTTTAGAATCACTTTCGAATCGTCATAACATATTTTTAACATTTACCACCGTTTCGAAAAGCAGTATCTATGGAGAAGAATCGACAAGAAACTCCATAGTTGATCTTTTAAAATCATGTCAATGTGTGTTTTAGATATTGTTAGTTGTATAAAGTTATTTTTACATACATTTTAGTCCTTAAAATAATCTGTTTTTTTTTTGCATTTTGTAAGTTTACTTTCAACATACACAGTTAATAATAAGTCTCATATACATTTTTTTAAACAATAACAAAATATATTTACCTGAATGAACAATGATAATAAGCTAATTTGTTGAATTTTATATTTTTCGTTTTATGGCATGAAAATGCTTTATAAGTATTAATTTTTAAAGTATAGAATAAAAGCTAATTTATGAAAAACGCGCTACGAAATATTATATAGCTTATATAAATAAAAACAAACACAAACAAAAATAATTCAATAGCCGTACGTCAGCTCCTATAAAAATAAACCGTGTTTATTCGGTTACCGGGAATTGAAAAATTGATCTCAAGATTGAGAAGTTTGCATCCAGAGTCACATCTTGTAAATTGAGTTCGTGTTCTACAGCTGTTATTTTTAGTATTCCACTATGTCCTGGGGATTTCCTTGTATTTGGATTTTGTGCTATAATATTATGAAAGTACTGGATGTCAGCGACTTCCTCCAGGTTGAATTAGAATTTCATAAAATCATAAATATTTTTCTATGATATGGTAGCCTTGTTTTCGACCCATACTAATTATTTCCTGGGGATTTCCTTGTATTTGGATTTTATGCAATAATTTAATGAAAGTACTGGATGTCAGGAAGTTAAATTAGAATTTCCTAAACCGTAATTTTTTTTGCTGTGTGATATTATGGCGACTTTTGAAACTTGTTTTTTATTCATACTTGAACTATATTTGGACACATTTTCATAACAATCTCAATAGTCTAATATTGAGTGTCATGAAAATTTGTCCATTTGTCTATGAGTTTTGCTAGACTTAGATAGGCAAACAAAAAATTATTAACAATGATTGGTAATATGAGTGAATTAATAAAATAGGTATACACAGGATGATCTTGTCGTTACGAACTATCTCCACCTCGGAAGCTTATCCTGATTCGTTTACCTTTATGGTAGGTGTTCTTTGTAAGTTGAAAAGTAAGTTGTTTTTGGACGTAATTATTGCTTTAGACAAATATATATAGACAACCTATTCATTATATCATGTATAGAAATACAAAAGAAATTAGTTGAAGTGGTTTGATACTTTACGAAAATTGAAATCACTTTATTATCTGAATACACATATAAAGAAGTGGTAATAATCTTAAAAGCTACGATGAAATAGTAACAATGATATTCATGCAGGTTTCAAAATACTTCTTTCGTATATTTTAAGTGCTTATAGCAAATGGAAACATAAACCACAAACATAGGTGTACCTATGTATTAACAGTCATAAAATACTTTGTTTTCTACAATAAAGTATTTTGTTACTTTTTAAAGTAATACTTTTTACCCGACTGCAAAAAAGGAGAGTTTTGTTTTCGGAGTCTATGTATGTATATTTCTTTGCACGCCGTACAGCCCAAGTATTTTGATTTGTGAATTGTCGTTGCAATCATCAGAATTATTGTAATAGTGACATTATAGGCTACATATTTTAAATTAGCAGTCGGGTTTTTTGTTTTCATAATAATAATTCGTGTTCACGTATCTATATGTATCTTAAAGTAGGTAAGTCTTAGTATATTTCTTATGTATATTTTACAAGCGTCTATTAATCAATTATTCAATGAATTATGCATTAGCGATAATTAAATGATAAGGGTCAACAACCTGGGACATTCCCTTGAGACTTAATTATGGTTAATTTTGCGAATCTAGTAGTAGTGGTTCAGTAGTTAAAATCTCTGAAAGTAAGTGATCAATGAATAAAATACATTTCTTAAATTAACCTCCACATTATCTATTCTTATATATAAGGCCTATTTTCAAATGTTTATTGCACTAGGTATTTAGAAATGAAAGATTTTAACAGATTTTTAGATTTTTCCCCGTGATCACGCTCGCTGCAAAGTGTGCAAAACGTGGGAATAATATTATAATGAATAAATCATGTTTAAAATCCGTTAAAATCTTTAATTTCTTACGGTCTTACTGATAAAATGTTACCCATTCGCTTTGCAATGGATTAGTTATTGCCTGTCTTGTTTTTATGATTGACGTTTAATGTGAGCAAGAGCAGGACACAGCTATGGTAGAAAATGGTAGTTGTTTAACTTTTTATTAGTAAGGCCGTTAATGTATAGGTAATACCCACCCGCGTAAAATCAAACAACAAAATACTATAGCTTAGCTTTATCTTGTGTTTAAAAATATCTTTAAATTATACACTACTAGCGACCCGCCCCGGCTTCGCACGGGTGCAATGGCGGCCGGCCGGTACCGCCGCAAACGCTACGTCCCGCAATTTTTAAATCTGTAATATCTTCGAAAATATTCACTTAAATCAAACGGTGTAAAGGGCCATATAGATCTATATTAAATGAACAATGTATTCAAGGTATTAAATTGGTTAAGGATTAATGCTGTATTGGTTAAAATTGCTTCGAAAATTAGCCATTATTTGTCGTAAAAAGTTAATGACAAAAAAAAGTTATTGTGGGTTATCCATAAGAGATAGACATATACCATCACGGACTTTTCTGTAGACCTTTTCAATATGTACAATACTTAGTACATTATTTTGATAAAACTCGTAGGGTTCAGCCTGCGATTGCAATGTAAGCGGAAAAAATGTAAGTATTTACGACATCACAATATTAGAAACCTCAAAAATAACAGTACTTCTCCACTATTTAATGGATGTTATTATACATATAAACCTTCCTCTTGAATCACTCTATCTATTAAAAAAAACGCATCGAAATCCGTTGCGTAGTTTTAAAGATTTAAGCGTACAAAGGGACATAGGGACAGAGAAAGCGACTTTGTTTTATACTATGTAGTGATGTACATAAATTAGTTCTTCATACAATAAATCATTGTACAGAGTTGTCAACAGGTTTTTACTCTAATTATGATGAATTACATTAAAACAACAAGCAAAAGCATTCAGACTCACAAATTAACGTCAGTATACATTCTTGATAAAATAACATAATATTTTCTATTCATATTCTTATACTAGGATAATGATGATAGAGTACTAGAAGTTAAATTAAATAATTTTAATAGTAAAAAGTGAAAGTCGGTTGTAAAGATGTTTCTTGTAATTTATATAAGAAGAACAATAGAAATGAAACAGCATTCTTTAATTTTATTATTAAACAGAAATCGTAATAGTCGTAATTATTTTTGTTAAATAAACGTGGGTATAATATTATAATGAATAAATCACGTTTAAAATCCGTTAAAATCTTTAATTTCTTACGGTCTTACTAATAAAATGTTACCCATTCGCTTTGCAATGGATTAGTTATTGCAGTAACCTTTCTTGTTTTTATGATTGACGTTTCATGTGAGCAAGAGTAATTGAATAAATAATTTAATTATTTTTGTTAAATGTAATGGTTTTTGAATAACTATTTGAAATGAAAATTATAAAAGTAGTGTGGGTATGGCTGAAATTTCTAAATGCATAATACTCGTGTAAAATCAAACATCGATTTAAACTCTATTACACGGCACAATAAACATATAGATTAGCTGATTAACACAATATATTGAACTTTTCAATGCCGTCATTGCGTCCTATTTTTAAGAACTTCTAAAAAGTAACATTCTAATCTAAACAAACTCCGCAAACTTACACTTGGCAACATTATCCCAAAATATGAACTAAAATAAGCTAAAATGGCGGTTTAAAGTAACAAGGAAGCCTGTCACGGTGTAATTAATCATAATTAATCGAAACAGGAGTCCGCGCTGATTTATTACACTCGTTATGGCGTCTCATTTCCGACTTTTTGAATACATTTACTTATAATATTAGATCTACCCTGTATTACGCGCGTATAAATCCCCTTCGTATAATCTTTAGTCGGAGAAAAAATTACGAGACAGTCCTACTGTATCTATTTACGTTTGTATGTAACATAATATAATGTGATAGTATAAGGCGTAGTGGGGATTGATTTGCCAAAAAAGTAGCCTATGATTGACCACAATTTTCTAAATTAACACGCTTTTGTTCGCTCCGTTTCCTCTTATGAGTCTTTTATCATCTGTATGTTTGTATTGTCATTTTAAACGGACAGGTTCAATTCAAGCTTTGTACACTTAAATGATCGATGACAATACAATAATTTCATGAGTTTGAGCGTGTTTTTATTTTTATATACTTTATTTATTACTATATAAAGTTTTGGTGAGAATTCAATCCTGTGGTTAATGAAAGCTGATAAGCGTGGATTACTCATATTATGAGGGTAAAAGTTAACATAGTTATTGCGTTGTTGTTTGCCCTTTCGTAAACTACTGAACATACTTATTTTGGTGTATGCTAATGAAGCATGAAATTAATGATAGGTGTAATAGTATGTTACTATTTAATAATATGTGGTATTATAGTGTATATTGCCGGCTCTTTTCTGTGGAAACTTCTTTCCAAACCGGTGGTAAATGGTAAAACTATGTTATGCCGATTCAAAAGTGCTTCCAGAAAAAGTCTAATTGAATAAATATTATATGTTTGAGTTTTCTATTCAACCTTGATATTGGATCTGTCTCATGCCTTACTTATAATTGAATTAAACATTTGCTTCTAAAGTTTAAAAGCAGTCGTTTACCCGTAATACTTATAAAAAACATGATGCAACTAAACGATACCATACATTTAAACCAATTTAAAACTGCGTAAATTCATCGTTTAGATCAAAGAGCGTGTAAAAGCATGTTTTATTAACTAAAGTATCTCAACCGCTAATGTTTTTAGAACACTTTAAATAACATTTATAGAATTCACGTTAAAATGTTAAATTTTATATGACATGAAAGATAGGAGTGTTTTTTAGTGCTACATATTTTTATAAATAAATATATTGATTTGTATTATAATAAAAAACATGACTCATTATTAAATAATCCTCTCACTTATTATAACCTTGTATCATTTATTTATTTATTAAAGTGAAACTTTTATTACATCGTCTCAAACTTTTTGGTCTGTGTAGCGCATGTCGCGTGACGTACGATAATTATCGTACAAATACGATAATTATCGTAAGTTTCACTTTTACCGTGGTTTCATAAAACCACACAAGGTTTTTTTTTATTTTACTTTGATACATATATAATTTCATCGAGTTCTATTTAGCCATTGTAGCGTACTGTAATAAACACATCCATACGATTTCGCTCCTAAAATAATTGAAGAGCATGCCATAATCTATCTGCATACCAATTTCACCTAAATGCATTAAAGAAACATTAAAAAAAATTCGATCAAGAGGTGGGATTCGATTGATCAATATTTTTATATTAAAAAAAATATATTTATGAAGCATTTGAATGCTATAGAACTAAAATAACAAAATAAAACAAACATTTTCATTGCAAACTCGCGTATAATATTTCACGTTTTATGTATTCCGTGTACACTTAAAACGTGTCAATTAATTACACTAAATAACAACTTGCATCCGCTAGTGACTAACGTCCGCAAAATAAAAGCCACACTAGATATTAACTACAAATTACTCCGACATGACAGTTAAAATTAAACTTCTGTTAGCAGTGCTTAGACATCAAAAGATTTTAAACCAGCGGAATATACGTAGTTGTAATAAAACGCGGTAAAAACGAATGCAATCTCGTCTCAGATAAAGCCGTGGAGTGGTGTTGTTTGTTATTTTTTGCGGTTGTTACGGTAGCGTGACCTGCTTTCAAATTATAGGCAATTAAAATAAAGGATAGGATTGCAGGTGTAGTTAAAATTGTGGAAGTTTTGTGAAAAGTTACTTCTTTGTGGAGTGGTTGTAATATTATGTATTATAATGAAAACAAATACAATGTTCAGAATTTACAGCGTATCATAACTAGACATAATTAAAAGTTCCCTATTTTTCACAATTTATAAAATAAAAACTTACACGTTCTATTAAAATTAATAGGCTTAATTAAAATATATTATCTTAAAACTATTCATCAACCTCGTTACATTTTCAAACTATGTACTTAACTAAAAACTAACATAATTTATTCAAAAGGATTCATATACAAAAGTCGTCAGCAAAATGAATAAAAATTTCAGCAACACAGCTCCATAGTTTTTCTGTTTCATATTTGACGTGTATTAATGCGCACAGATGTCCTCATGCTTCGTAGAATTACGGCATGTAAATTTACCGCTACATTGAGATTATAAGTCAGTTATGAATTCCATATCGCTTCATTTTTGGAACAGTTTTAAAGAAAGAATTAAATAAATATATTAATTATGTACAATGAACGTAATTGAGAAATTAAAAAACACTCGAGGACTGCCGCGGTAAAGCTATTGCATAGCATCGCATCGCTGTGCCGGTTGGAGTGGGGGGTGTTAGGTTTTTTCGTTACGGAATTTTTATATTCGGTCGCCGCGCTCAAAGTCTGAGATAAAAGCTATGCAATAGCTTAAAAAATCTAGTCAATATAGAAAATTACAAAGTTTAAAATTATTAAGTTGTTTTTTAATGCTACCTACTATTGCTACTTTCTAGAAGACCACAATTTACTGTTCCGAAATAAACGATGTCGTTACAGCTTAATAATCAAGCTTGACTCTACCTAAATCAGTTTCCAAAAAATTTCAAACAAAAAAAAACTAAAGCGACTCCACACCTTTTTGTTCCACGACGTATATTAATGTGCACAGATGTCCACATATCGTGCTTCGGAAGTCCCGCAACCGCTCTGCAACTTGGAGATAAACCGCTTGCAACTTCCTGACGCCACTCTTTCTAGGAACTTTTCTGCTATTTATCATCTGTTGAGTATTGAAAATTTGGCAACGAGGCCGGTAGTGTTCGAGTAATAAGTGTAAGAATGGTAAGAACTTTTGGAGTATCATGACACTCCATGTATTTTACTGTGCTTTTAATTAGTTATTATTTTTTTTATAACATTGTAAGTGTGTGTGACAGATAATATTTAAACATCGCAATCAATGTGGTTTAAGTAGATGTAGGTAATGCAACCTTCTTAAACGTGTATAATAATTTATTATTACATTACCTCAGACATTACTTATATACAACAGTTTAATTATTTCAAATCAATTATTATTTTGACTCTACTGCATCATAAAACTCTACATTACTCGTCTGTAAACATTAATATATTATAGAACTTATCTCTTGTATGTTTAGATTATTTGTGAGTTTCACCTGTATTTTAAAATGAAAAACACATAACCTAGCGCCAAATTGTATCTTCTAAAATTTAAATTTTACAAACATTCTCTGTTTATAATGATTTTGTAAACAAAACTATGCTCTAATTATGCATTTCCACCTGATAAAGGACATGCTTAAAATATTTAATTACACACGTGCGATTGTCAAAGAAACAACTATACAATAACAATTTACAAACTCTCAAAGTTTTAGAGGAACTCCTGAACAACCGCCACAAGAGACTGGCAAACTATTCCTTGTGTGTACTTGCGAACTATTGAACTCTTATTGATAATAGTAGATCAAAGATTGTCTTTGTTACTTTACACTTTATGCATTTTAATGCTGCTAATATACTTTTATAAACGAAGTAGATACAATTCAATTTACTTTAGGTATCATTTGTTATTGTAGAATGTTAATTAACAAATGATTCTCAATCTTGATAGAACACCTAAAAGTGTTGTTTTAAGTGTTTTTCATTTATAAACCCAACTAGCTTTCCGCCCGCGGCGACGCCCGCGTTTTCAAAGAAATCCCGCATAGTTCCCGTTCCCGTGGGATTTCGGGATAAAACCTATCCTATGTGTTAATCCAAGTTATCCTCTATATGTGTGCTAAATTTCATTGTAATCGGTTCAGTAGTATTTGCGTGAAAGAGTAACAAACACACACATACACATCCTCACAAACTTTCGCATTTATAATATTAGTAGGATTCAGCTGTATATTATTATGAGTAAATGACCTCAAAATTGATCATTGTTTTAAGAATGTTTCCATTTTTTATACCTATGTTAACACTATTTTATCAGGTAACACAATCGATTACTTACATATTATAAAAAGGATAAAAACAAGTATTATTATATTCATGTAAAAAACATCAACTTATCTTAAAATGATTTATAAATCAATTTTAAAGTAAAAATTGATACCAATTATTTATACATTAACGCACATCTCAAACATATATTAAGTATCGTACACAAAAACGTTTTTTCAATGAATTATAACAAAAAATCGTTTTGTATTCGTATCACATGTGAATACGACGTTGATTAATTGTACCTACGATACATTGTGCGACTTTTCTTTACGCCTCGATGTTGCTAAAAGTTTTGTATTAAAGGTTATTGAGAATATAAGCTAGAGTGTATAATATCTAACTTAAATATTTTGATTTATAAACTATTGCAATTATAAAAACTAACACAAACAAATACCTAGGTACTTAGGTAGTATGTTTTTAAAGCTTTCATCGATTCGAAAACTTATTTTTTAAAATGAAATAATTGAGATTACTAATTTATTATTATTTAAAGACGACGACCAGTACTTGATTAAAGTAATACTTTATTAAAGAGCTAATAATGACTAAAGGATGATTTAGTCTAATGGGCCAAATAATAAAATATGTTTGAGTGTTTGTGTGAGTTTAGATACCTTTAACTGTTCAAGCAGAAAGAGCTTTGTCAACCAACTGTATTATATGTATTGTTATGTATTATAAATGTTATGTTATCTGATATTTTTTCGAGGCAATTAGTACCTACATAAATTAAAAATTTTCAAATAACTTCTCACAAATTTTTGTTTACTAAATTTACCAAATGACTACTACCCTAGTTCAAACCGAGTAAATAATATTTAAAATTGAAATTATAATATCCTCGAACCGTGTTCCGAACGGCTGGCCCATATCAAAATTTTGTTATTTCCTCCGGGACCGCCTTCAGGCAAATTTTCGGTAAAAGTTTACGATTTACTGTACGAAACTTGCTCATACTTTATATTGGGTTGCTCGTATGAATTTTGATGTATTTAACCTCAATTAGAATTTAATTTGAGTCGAAAATTGGGGAAGGCGTATGAAAAATGTAATGGGATATTTTTTTTTCCAACCAGCTTTTGACCTTGATTATACAATCGATTTTTAATGTATAAAATAATAAAAAAACGAATAACGAAAAAAAATCGACCACTTACGCATTTTTTAAATAGATAACTGTATTTGTAACTGATATACATATACCTACAATTTATAAAATACTAGCTTTCCGCCCGCGGCTTCGCCCGCTTTGTCTAAAACATAATAAATTATATACTGAAACCTTCCTCTTGAATCACTCTATCTATTAAAAAAAACCGCATCAAAATCCGTTGCGTAGTTTTAAAGATTTAAGCATACATAGGGACATAGGGACATAGGGACAGAGAAAGCGACTTTGTTTTATACTATGTAGTGATGATGAAGAATAACGTTAGAAGATATTTATGGCCTTCTTAATTAGATCCAAGATGTACATTTGAATCTAAAAACCAAGGCCATTACAATATAAACAATTCGCATAAACCCTCAGCAACTAATTAGAAGAATGTTTCAAATGTTTTGAAAACAAAGACCTTTGTAATTGTAAAAATAAACATAAATAAGTAGCGAAAATAAGACGAGGAAAACATTCAAAGTGTTTTTCGGTTTATTATACTGAAAAGTATTCATTCGAGCATTATCAAATCTCTGAGGACATTGATTGATCATTTACATAACAAATGATTTAAGGGTTTATTGTATTGTTGAATGGAGTTATTTATTTCTTACTAGCTTTCCACCCGCAGCTTCGCCCGCGCAGTCAAAGAAAAACCCGCATAGTTCCCGTTCCCGTGGGATTTCCGGGATAAAACCTATCCTATTTCCCGGGGTAAAAAGTAGCCTATGTCCTTTCTCGGGTATCAAAATATCTCTATACCAAATTTCATGCAAATTGGTTCAGTAGTTAAGGCGTGATTGAGTAACAGACAAACAGACAGAGTTACTTTCGCATTTATAATATTAGTATGGATTGCATATTCAAATAAAGTATTTATTCTTCAGAAGCAAGGATTTATGAAGCCTTACCGCCTCGTCACTTATAATTTACGCAGATATCTATTTACTAATATATGGTAAAGTGGTTAACGCTTGGGCGTAGTGTTCAAAATATTTGGATCGCTTTCTCATGAAGACGAAGGAAAAAATGTCTCGGTCTATAAGGTCACAAAAGGCTGATAACCTACTTGTCCATAAAGAAAATTCTGTTACTGAAATATGTCTATATGAATTTCTGTAAAGCATTTGAAATTAAAAAAAAAGACGGGTTGCACTCCGGGAGTGCCGGCAGAAGTGAAAACTTGATTATTAACGTTGAGCATGTTTGATATCCATCCGTCTTACGCTTTTTCTATCAGGTCACGTGTCCTGACGCGAGTTTAAGATTTTATACCCATTACAGAAAAAGTGCTCAACGCCGCTAAAGAAGTTTTCACTTCAAAAAAAAAATAGAAAAATCTGTCATAAGGCGGAATTCGAACCCGCGTCCGTCATCTTATCGTGGCGACGAGTCAAATATCAAGACCGTATGTGATCCCACTACTACGGTCGAATTTCTCCGCGCCACGAGGCTTTTGATTGCAAATCTCTACATTTGTGACCTTTTAAGTCAAACAAAATTAGCTTTGAAACCTAACAAATTACAACAGACTATACAAAACGCCAACGTTTTAAGATGCCAGCTCATATTTAACGCTGGGAACTTTATATTAAGCTAGATCAAGTCTAGACACAAATAAAATATATTCTAGCTACGTTTTAGAGTTGCTCTAAAGGACTCGTCGTATGAAATTTAAGTTGTCTCATCGTGCTGTGGTACAAGAATTGTATTCAATGTGTTTGAAGATTTACACAAGTTTCTTAACAATTACAGTTCTAGTTATAGACTGTTTATTAAAATAATCTTTTCATCAGGAAAGTGTTAAATAGGTTGTTAACTAGACTTTAGAATACTTGGTACGGCTACATAACAATACCTTTAACAACAACCTTGTCCATTCCTGGATCAAGTACTTAACAGTTTTACCGTTTTTCATGATAGAGCAACAATCATTCGTAATTTTTTTAGTAAAGTAATAATAAATAAACACAAAAACATACTCGAATTACATTTCCCGCAGCCGGAGGCCCCAAAAGAAACTCAGATATACTTAGAAACTACATTTAATGACTAAAGTGAGACTTTTACACCCATGTCTGCACGATGCAGACCGGAGTTAAAGAATGAATTTATACATTTTAATAATTATAAAGACGTAAGCTTGGATGCTAACTCAGGGAAATCGGACCAACATTCTATTCCCGTGCGAACGGCGTATTCATCAGTTTCGTATGAAGGCAGGGCCGTAACTCCTCCCGCCGAAGTTCAGCGACAATTTTTGAATTTTGTGAAAAAATGTTGCTGGGGGCTGGGGCTCATCTGCATCCTCATCTGCTCATTTGTGGTCCTCTTTAAAGTATGTGTCGATCTGCGTCACATCGTGTACCAAATGGCCAAAATTAAGACTGCACCAACCAGAATTATGTATATAGGGATAGTTGTTTGATGTATTACAGGATCATTTTCTATAGCGATATATTCTATAGGGTTTGCATTAAAACTTGCTATTGGATTTTGTGCAAATCTTCCAAATTAACTGAGTTGAGAATTTCGTATCTTGTATATTTATTTCTAATGTCCTTGATATCTGTACCGCTTATCTTCAGTCAGTGGCTGTCCCTTAATTTTGTCATTTACATTATAGGTCTTGAAATTCTCCGACTCGTACATACATCCAGTAGGTATAGTTAATAAGAATGTACCTTGGAGTATCACGAAGTCCTCTAGTTGCATTTATAGTGAGATTTTAGATGAGCGTGGTAAATATAGTAAGTAATGTCGATACCAGATATTATACTTCGGGCATTCAGCCTCTATGTACAAGAATGAGTTACTGTTAGTTGCTATATAGGAATAGGAAGGGATGAGGGCCTGCCTATTCTTATTTGAAAAAATAGCTAAATTAAATAAATCAAGAATATCTGTAGAATCTAATGGAAATTTAAAAATTATTACAATTTGCTTATTCGAAAAGTAGTATCCAGGCTTAAGAGTCCTTATCGATTTTAGAGTGATTTTTACTTGTTTCTGTAATTCTTTAGAAGCTCGTTTAACAAAACTAAATTAGTAACAATGTGTGATGATATCTTAAATTAAAGATTCATTCAATATCTAAAATACGTTCGAGACAATTTATTGATATTCATTGTCCAGTTTGTTTAATAGCCAATAACCTAAGGCGTGTTTCAATTTTTTCCATGCGGGACGTTCGTGTCTTTGTATTTTACACGGAATTTAATAGAAGAAGTTTTCTTATAAAATATACTACAGTAAAGACACTGAGACATCCTAAAATATGTTCGAGGCAATTTATGTACTTTTATTGAAAAATTCAAAGAACATCTAAGTTAAAATAGCCTTACTTTGATGAAATTTTATGCGTATATGGCGTCGAATTTCTAGTTCTTACAACGGAGTTAAAAAAAATAAAAAATACACACTAAATGCTAGGTTAATGCTTAAAAATTTGCAATAAAAAAAATACATATTATATG
>CAJQZM010041532.1:18093-35683 GCA_907164665.1 Colias nastes | reverse complement strand
TATAAGGATTTTTCTGAAAGATACTCAATTTATTAACAACTTTTATATTATATATAAACTTCAATATTGTTTTTTAAAGATTGATAAACTACCTTGTCTTTAGCTCTAGGGTCTGCATTTTTAGATCTTTCCTTTTCCAGATCGGAATGTAAACTGGTTAATTCTGCGTTGAGTTCTGCTTGCATGGCGCGCAACTTTTCCACCTCCACCAAAACTTCTGCTTTATCTCTCACTGAAAATAACAATCACTTTTCAAATAACAATAAACAGCAATATCTTTAAACATAGCTTAAAATTGTATAATAAATACTCAAATCAAATCAAGAAACTTGTAACAATAATTTTAATTGTTTGAAAAATATTTTATAAACTTACTTTCACCCTGGCCAAGGATGTTACACAGTTTCTTATTTCTTGACTTGACAGTTAGTAGTGCCTCATTCAATCTTACAACCTCCTGTTTTAAGGCAGCAATTTCTATATCTTTCTTTTCTAAAGCATCCATAAACTGAACCCTTGTTATAATTTCATCCTGTGCTATTTGGTTTTTGACTCTGTCAATAATTTTATCCTTTAAAAGTTCATGTTTCGTCTCATCTTGAACTCTTTCGAAAAATTTTGTATCCCTATCTGGCGACTTTATTTCTTCCTGAGAATTTTTGTCATCTTCAACGGTTACTGTTAAAATAAAATCTCACTATTACAAAGTAATTCAATAATATGTTTACGTCTCAGATTTGCTTTTAAAAAATGACATGTCCTTTATTGGTTATATGAATTTTTTATTTTTCAAAGAAATTGTTTGTATTACCTAATTACATTTTATAGAAACCAGGAGTTCTGCCTTATGACTAAGAAAGCATATTTGTTGATGATTGAATTCTTATGAACTCATCATAACATATATTAAGTATTATACATTATGATAAGAACAACTGTACATAATTAAACAAAACTCACATTTTGAATCATCCACATTCACCATATCATTGAACTGATCTAAACTCATAACATTTTTCTTTTTATTTTTTTTATTATTGCTACGAGATTGCTCTTTTTTCTCTGAATCAGCTTCTTTTTTTAAGTGCTTGTAAACATCCTTTTTCTCTTCATAATCAAGTTTTGATAAAAGTATTGCCTTGAAAAATGAAAATCGTGAATAATAATCTATAATTATATTGCCAACAGTACAATTCTACATGAAATATGAACATAAAAGTTCTCTAAGAATGATTTTACGCATCTTAGATTATAAAGCAAACAATTTTTCAACAGCTATTTTTGTAAAGAAAATTGTTCAAACTGACCTGCTCAAGTTCTGATTCAAAATTACCATCTACAAGTTCTTCATCTTTTTGCTTCCAGGTCTCCCACTGTTCAGCAGTTGCAGGATTTGGCTTCGACTTTCGCTTTTTAGTTGCATTCTACAATATTCAAATACATTATATGTATGTATAGCACAAATGAACACGTCTTCATAAATAATTGTACAAAATATTTCTGTTATAGAAATAAAATATCTTCAATGGGCAGTCTCAATACTTCAGAATATATTTATTTAATAATAAAAAAGTGATTATAATTTAAATACCTGAGATTTTGCGGCAGTTATATTGTTTTTGGGTTTTTTAGTAGGTTCTATTTTTTTCACCGAAATTGGTTTGCTCTTTTTAGCCTTTTGACTATCATTGGGAATCATTTCATCGTCTTCGATTTTCAAGCCGGCGAAACGAGATTGAACAACCACAGCAGCCATTTTACGTTTTAGAGCCCTATATTTATAAAATAGACAAGAAAATACTATTTTAAGATTAAAAAAAACAAACACAAAAGTAAGATATTAATTTATACAAACAACAAATACTGTTTATTTTCAAAAATCCATCTATTATAATACAAACAAATATTGTAACTGAAACTTACCTATTTGTGTAATCAGACAAATACAATAAAAATTCCAACTTGATTATTAAATCAACTTTACTTTATGTCACAACTCACAGAGCAAGTAATATTGCTTTATGTATAATCGAAAGAAAGCACGTAGCTGCTATTTTTATTTCAATTTATTGAAAAAAAATTGTAGGTACACAAAATCTGCTGATTTTGATTTGGTTGATGATATGGATATGCTATAGATAATATAGAGTAGAAATTATATGTGCCACTATGACTGGTAACTATTTAATAATCTGTGGTCACATGACACGACAGGATCTGTGAACAGGATGTACAGCTACTTGACAGCAGCTACCAAGAAGCTTTTCTGTGCTTTTATAAAGCATACCATTTACAATCCAGCAATAAATATAAATTGAGATACCTGAAATTCGCAATCCCAATTATTTCGTATTTAATATTTAATGTCTCCAACTGGAACAAGTAACAAACGGTTAAAATCAGAATTTAATTTACGAACTAAAATCTTTCAGAAAGTAAATTTTCACAATTTTGATTGTGTCCTCCTTAGATTACAAAATAAAAGACAGATGGAGCGTTGCCGAAATAAACCGAATAATTTATCGTCATTTCCATAAAGCTATGTGTGCTGTCATTTCGCCGCTGCACTGTGCGTACACGGTGCTTCTGTGTGGGTGTTATGTTACCAGATATTGAAAATTTTCCCAAATTTTTCCCCGACTACGGAAGAAAGAGTGTTATGTTTTTCGAGCGTATCTATGTATAATATTTCTTTGGCACGCCCTGCAGTATAAACCGCTGAACCGATTTTGATTTATGAGGTGACATTGCAATCATCTGAATTATTATGGTAGTGTTGTTAGTGACGTTGGCTACGTAAATTAGCTGTCAGGGTTTAATTTTAATTTTAATATAAATATTTGTTTATGATAATTTTTTATAATATTGTAAAAATTCTTTTGATACATAAACGATAAATTTTTAATTAAATAAATTACATAAAAAAATGTTTCAAAATTACAATGATTACCTATATTATTTTTTATTTTCAAAATATATGAATGCGGATAGCGGTAGTTTTTAGTCTGGAACACGGGACATTTTATTTTTAGAAAGAAAGAAGGAAGAAACCATTTATTCCAATACACACAAACACACAACAATAGCATTGTAAATTTTGAATAATAGGTAATAGAAAACATAAATTTATGTATGGTTGCTTGCGCTAAAAAAGGAAGCCACTCAGGATACCTGAGGCATAATACCTTAACACTGATTTTCAGTGACACCTTACGACATCCACATTGTCAGCTGCATTACTGAATAATAAATAAATATAATTCCTGAATAATAATAATTTTGTCATATCCATCACGGAGTTCAAATGAATTAAATCGCGGGCGAAAACGACTCTGACGTTTTTAAGCTATATAAAAGTAACAAAAAAAAAGTATTATGCTTATTAAAATTATCTTATAATGATCATGAACCTTTATTGCACTATACAAATAATCACATTCACGATCGAAAAATCCAACAGCACTACCTCGAAGATCTTTTAACCATTTTACCGTTTTACCCATAAAAATGGCAAATTCATTTTCAAAATACTGGCAGCATACGTTGAAGTTTTGTATTCCTTCGTATATGTAAAATTATTATTTGTATAAAAAATTAAATAAGCCAAATAATCTACAGAGAACCTGTAAAACGATGTTTTATCTTTTTGTTTGTTTTCGGGAACAAATTTTACAGCGTTTTAATATCACAAGACAGCATTTTTTTACTAAAATAGCAAACCCCTTTTGACGTATTGCATGACACTAGAATCGCTATAGCACTGGTGCAGCGACGTATTTGCTTTTGATTTCGTATTTTCTTTGACAAGGGCGACGGGCGGTTGTCATGCTCCATCTGTATTTTATTTTGTAATCTAAGGTGTCCTCAGGCATGCTGACGAGTAGAGTATTGACCATAGATTAATACCATGAGTATCTCATGAGCGTAGACTCATGAGCACAGATCTGGTACTAGATCTGTGCTCATGAGTCATATTACTTGCTCTGTGATACTGACATTGACAATGAAATTGACAATATTGACAAATCATTGTAGAACAGTGAATCGTAATATTTTCAATTTTCTACGTGTTTTCTACAGACTATATTGCGGAAATACCTTGCTTAAAATTATCTCAATTACAATAGTATTATTGATCTATGTAACATCAATATTACTGTATTAAAGTAATTTTTACTGTAAGGTAACTCACGGATTTCCTTACATTAAGGTAAATGGTTCCAGCCACTAGAACAATAGTACCTATTTTGATTATTAATTTTATTGTTTATTTTAATTTCTAACAAAGTTATATTCAAACTTCTTTACAGAATGGAGACTGTTGAAGCTCAAGTCTATCTCTTCTTAGGAGTAAAAGTAAAACCTGGACCTATTGAACGGCTAAAACTTGAAAATTTTGCACTTGATAATACAGTGGATACTTTGAAATTGGAAGCAGAGAAAAAAATCAGTATTCCGTCTGGCTCATTAGGTTAGTAATGATTAAAATTTTAAACATAAAAGCAGCAAATCCTGTCTAATGATTTGTTATAATTTGAGAAATATCTCTTTGTCCTACTCTCAATTAATAACTGTACCAAGAAGGTTGAGAACTTTGTGTGTACATAATTGAAAGCTTTTAACCAAATAAAAATTACTTAAATAAAGTTTTATATTGTATATATGTATTAATATTTGGAAAATGAATATTTGGAAAATATTAATAACATTTTGTTTTATGTTTAAAAATTTTAGAATTGATATATCACGGCAAGGTACTTCAAGATACTGCTACACTTCAAGATATTGGAGTGAAAAATGGTGAAATGATTCATGTAGTCAAGAAAAGAGAGCAAAAGCCAGCAACCCCTCCACATACTTTTACTGATGCAGAACTTCAATATTTGAATTCCTCATTGAGGACTTTAGGCTGCACTCCTAATGCACCTGGATGGACTAGGGCTATGCAAGTAATTAAACTTATTTGATATACATAATTAATTTTAAAAACCTTTTATTATTTTATCATCAAGTGGGTTTTATAAATTTTACACAAACAAGAGTTTATCATGCTTAATAAATAAATTCATAAAAAATATTTCAGCAGCTTATGTGTTGAATTAAACTTATGGATTGAATTGACTCAACTTGAAATTTTTTATTTAAAAATATTTAATAAGTGCATAGCATTGATATATTTTTTTTTTTAATTGTGATTACTTTATAAAAACATAAACATATTTTCATTATTGTACTTATTTCTAGCTGTTAAATGATGACTCTGTTATGTCCGAAATAATTGAACATGCACCCTCACTAGCTGAGGAATGTGAGATACTGTCCATACTTCATGAAGTAGAACTGTTGGCAGCACTTGGTACCAATGTGCAAACGATGAGACGTGGGGCCGACGCTCACCCTGACCTGCCGAATGCTCTACGACAATTGTTACGACTTGTATGCTCTAGATGCCACGCACCTACTGCTGAAGGAAGTTAGTGATTTTTTATTTAACATTCAAGTTGGAAATTGGAATATGTTGTTTAAATTAATAAAATCTATATTCAGCAACTGCCCAAAGTTAGATTGACCATTTCAATGAAGATTTGCGAGCAAAAATCAGCACGAAAGCTACTGTCAAAGTATTTGTATCATCATCGAAGCGATGGCGATAAGAATACTTCGTTAGTTTCGTTCTCGCTCTTCTGATTTTGTGAATGATAGATGTGTTGACTCAAACATGATACTTTTTATTAGCACATAATGTCATTTAATTTGTATCAGCTCCAACATCCGGATTCGCTTATTCGCTGGAAGCTCTGTCGGAAGACGAAGATGTTGAAGAAGAAGACACTGAAGAAACTGAAGGTAGAGCTGCGATAACACAAGAACAATTGGCTGCTGCTTTACGGGTAATTATTGCATGTAATATCAGTGTCATTTGATTATGAATATAAATGTGATACCAATATCTAGATACACATTATTGCACACAATAAGGATGTTATATCCTAAACATAGACCTTACTATATGTACTTTGTTAAAATGACAGGCAGCAACAGAAGAAGTGATGTCATCAAGTTCTCGAGGCTCTGGTGGACAGGAAGGTTTGTTACGGCTACTGCAAGCCGCCGCAGATCCGCCTGCTGCTTCTTCAGGTAGGTACCTAGCTTAATTTTAATTTTAACAATTAAGCTATTGCATAGCTTTTCTCTCAGACTTTGAGCACGGAGACCGAATGTAAAAATTCCGTAACGAAAAAACCTAACACCCCCCACTCCAACCGGCACAGCGGTGCAGCAAAGCCGTGTATCGTCGTGTTTTTTTTTTATTTTTTTATTATACATTACTCTGTCGACACATTTGTGCAAGCTCATGAAAACTAAAATCTTCAAAATATTCATATACTAGTTGTATCGCGCGGTTTCACCCGCGGACAAACCCGTAATTAGCTGTTTCTATAGCTTGTTTTTCTGATACATAAGCTACATCACTCCTAAGTTTTATTAAAATCCGTCCAGTGGTTTTATGTGAAAGAGAAAAACACCCATACTTACAAACTTTCTCCTTTATAATATTAGTACGATTAGTAGATTCCCTTTCTTTAAAATATTCATTTCACAGGATCAAGCAGCGCCGGCGCAAGTAGATCGGTGATAACTCCAGAAATGTTCAGTGAAGCTATCTCGGAAGCAATGAGTAGAACGAGCGCGGCCAATACGAACACGGCTGGCACTCCTATGGAGCAGAGTACTGCTGGTAAGAAATATATGACTCGAAGGACCAAATGGTATACAAAACTTGGAGTTTTGTAGGACATAAATTAACTAGAGGAAATTGCATAATTTTACAATCAAGTTAATAAAATAGTTCAGTAATTAATACTTATTATTTTTGCTGTAGAATATGTTACGGCTATTGAAGATACAAACGACGATAAGTACATTAATAGTTGAATGAATTGATCATCGAAAACACAAACAAAACAAGTGCCACCTTTATCTATATCTAAATTTATGTTTTATTTTTTTTACAATGACGCAAACATCAACGAATATCAACATAATTGATAGGCATTAGGCACATAATTCAGTACTTAAAGAGAGTGCAATCATGAGACATCTTAAATATATAATTTATAGAACATAACCACGAATTACGCGTGATGACCTTGTTCAGACCAATAAAGTAGTGTCTCTGAGAAGACTATTATTGTTTTTTTTTTCGTAGAAATGCCTTACTAGTAAATTATAACTAAATAATTTATTATTTTGATGAACTCGTTACCTACACATAAACATAATATAATATGTTATATTTTAATTAATGTAATAATTGCAGCTTCGTCATCACAAAGCCCTGTATCAAGGGATGAAGATTTCACAACTCAACTGAACCACATGCATGAAATGGGCCTCCTTGACGATGCACTAAATGTGCGGGCCTTGCTTATTTGTTCTGGTGAGAATATTTCTTTTAGATTTTAATAAGGATAAGAATAATTTCTATGCCATTTGCCATCTTCCGTATGTTTAAAAAACATAATTCATTTTTAATTTTTTACTCCTACAATGTTAAAAAACTCTTTGCCAAAAATAATACTGATTGCTTGCTATTTATACATTTTCCGTAAGACCATTTTTACGGAAAATCTATATTGTATACCACTTTCCTTATCTTTGATAAATGTTTTGCCTTACTTAAAATTATCATATCGTTTTTTTCAGGTGACGTAAATGCAGCAATTAATCTCGTATTCAGCGGGGCTATTGGAGATGACTAATTTGTTTTATTGACAATCAAATGTTTAACATTATTTATCATATGGTATTTAAGATCTTTAGCTAATGATCAAATAAATTAGTATTTAAACTTAAACTCTCATTAGAAATTAATTCTTATGAAGTCATTAGTTTTCTTTTATTACTTCTAATGTTTTTGTAGAAATGGATTATGAAATAAAAAATTAAATTGTTTAATTTGTATTTTATTGATTCAATAACACTTAAAATTTAAAATAACTATATTACATTTTAATATCACTGGATATAAATCCTTAAGGGCAAGAAATAAATGAAATAAGTAATACAGACAGACTTTGTTTTATTTAAGAATAGTTACCAGTCATATTGGTTGCCTTCTGTAGGGTCAATGATTATATTTAAATTTCTATACAAATAGAAAAATACACATCGATATAGACTATATTAAATAGTTGCAACATAAAGGTCAAGTGAAAATATTATATACCCTTTATGTACATATTATAAGATAAAACTATGCAAATACTGTATAGAGTATAGACTATAGCTGAATGATATTAATCATATCTTTTAATTCTTATAAGTTACCATTTAACGAAATTTGTGGATAAACAAAATATGTATATGAAAAGTGAGGAAACTAAACTAAATAATACATTGCATTAATCAAGGTTTGAAAAATAGTCCTATATAATTATTGTTTGCCTATCTCTTTAGATTTATATCTGAAAAAATAGATTTTTATCTGTGGTCACATATTAAAATATTGGTTGTTAATATTGAACTTTCTAATTTCTAAATAGATAGTATATATAATACTCTTAGGTATTTATTTGCATTGCATTTTTAATGTTTCATTTTATAGTTCATATCACGTTTTTGAAAAGATTTTCTATTAGTGCTATTATCCTTGACACGGCACTGCTCTCGTTTTTGCATTCGCTTGAAATACCATCGTGCCGTATTCGGCGCTATTTCTCCAAATAACGCTTGTTCCACTTTCTTCCTAGCTTGATTGCGGAAAGCCACCCTTTTTTCATACCAGTCATCTTGCTTCTCATTTTCTTTTTTATTTAACTTTTCTTTATTTCTTGGGGATCTGTTTTTTGGTTCTACCTTGTTTGTTTCAATATTTTTATCAGCATTTTTATTTAACTTTGGAACATCATTAAGTGATACTTGATCAGAATTATTAGATGTAAGATCAGCATCTTGTGATGAAAAGGATAAGTCATCATAATCTTTAATTAAGCCACCATTCATTTCCCACTGCTCATACTTATTCTGCCTCTTTTGTTTTTTGAATGTCTTGTTGCGGTTGTACTTTTTCTTCTCTTTTTTATTTCCAGTATATCTATCGTCTTTTTTTATTTCCTCTTCACTTACTGGATATTCTGTACTTTTCTCATTAATATTTTTTAATTTATTTTTGTTAATGTATTTATCAGTATGATTTTCAAAATTCTTTGAAATTTCTCTTTTATAGATCTTTTTATCCTGTTGATCAGTTTTTAAAGAATCAGCATAACTAACTTTTTCTGAATACTTTGTTTCTTTTTGTGGCAATTCATCTGAAAGAAAGTTTATTTCTTTTGTTGTATTTTGATTTTTGTCCTCTGGTGCTGTTGCAATTGTGTCATTGTTTACAATATCAACATTTTTTGATTTTCCAAGTTTTTCGTTTTTTATGTATTTATTAATATTGTTGCTCCATATTTCTTCCTCTAACTTTAATCTTTTTGTTATTTCTTCATCCAACCAACCTTTATTTTCTTTATATACATTTTCTAGTTTACCAATATCTACAATAAATTCCTTTTCATATGAAGGTTCCACCAAATGACTTTCTAAATTATCACTTTTCTCATCAACACATTTTGTTGGAATATTCACATTTTTATTAGTCAACGGTTCTTCAAACATTTTTTTGCATCTATTTTGTTTGGTTGTGTGAGGTAACTTTTGTTGTGATTGATAAAGACTGCTCAAATCCTTTAATTTACTGCGCAAATAAGCATTTTCTTCTTGTAGTTTATATAAATTTGACAATATTTTATTGACAGCAGGCGTTGTATGAATTGCACAGTCGTTTTTAGCTCCCCACATGTGACCAATGGCAACACCAGCTGCAGTAATGACACTTCCCAGGACAATTATATTGAGGACAGTGCTGAGCCTTTTATTTCTTCTGTGCACATATATTCTGTGTTTTCCACCATTATCTCCCAAGAAATCGTCTTCATCCCTTAAGGACTCATTTGTGTTATTTAAATGAGTAAGAGGTGTATTGACGGAAACATACTGTGAAATCTCTGGATCATTAGGATGGACTTCTTCAGACAGAAAATTGTCATAGTTCATTTGATATGGGGATGGTGTTTCGTGATCACTGTCGGTGATGATTGATATACCATCTGTATCATCATCTTTTTCTTGATTTTCTGGTACAGGACTGAAGAGAAATTATTATCATCAATTAAGTGTTAAATACTACATTTTAGGGAATTTACCTTAACCAAACAGAAGGAAAAATAAAATCCCAAGAAAAAGTTATTAAAAATATAATGCATGTATTAGTTAATTAGTTACAATTTATATACAGAATCTTAACTCCGTAAATAATAAAGACATTTCTAATTTCTAATGGCACATGATAGTCCATGCCTATATTGATTTATGAATAAATAAAATTTTAATTTCATACCAAAATAAAACAAATCTACACACAGATGAAGTGTAGTATACCTTCCTTTATGTAAAGTGTAAACAATAACACATATTCATGTAACTGGCATGTTTCCAAATACTAAATTCATACTTATTTTAACTTTGTATGATGTTTTGTATTTATTTCATATTACTGTTTCAGAAGGCAAAGTAAATTGTATATTTAAAGTATGCCAATACTTTATAATTTTAATAATTAAATAAAATGCTATTACCTTTCTACTAACGTTTCTGCGAAATCCGGCGCTTCTTCTGCCAAGGCGGGGTTGGATTCAAGTAAAGTCCAACTTTCACCAGAATCGGAATCACTGTGTTCTAAAGAAGGTCCATCCATTTTGCCTTTAATTAAGCGGAAATAAAATAAATAAGTTAATTGAAGTATGACGCAAATCCATAAATAACATATAATAATAAGTACCGTTCGCTTTACAAACAATTTAGGTGATAGCAGAATGTATAATAATAGCAGTGGTTACATTACAATATTAAAAAAAATCAAAATACATTATGTTTTTATAAAAATAAAATTGTTTTGTTAACGCGTCACAATTACTGCAATGGATTTTGCGTTGTGTTTTGTTTTCACAAATTCACATTTCACAATCACATTTTGAGTTTTGACATATATTGTCCAGTGTTGTCAGTTCTCACTTCTCAGAAAAAAAATAAAAAAAAATGTTTCAAAAGTATAAAATTTATGCTATCCAACTTATGTACAATAATCCATACACGGATTAATATTATGACTTCAACTAGAAATTAATTTTTCAAAAGTATAGTCGGGGAACTTCAAGTGTACGGTATGAAAACACGAACAAGGAATTGAAACTGATAGACTACGTATATGTCATAATATAATCGTAGCCAAAGACGTAATTTATCACATAATTTATATACTTACTGTTAAAAAGACTGCACCAAAAAATATTTGTTTCATTAAGGTGCCTGTAAACGGGCTACAAAAATGCATCTTGCTGGCAATTTTACAAAGTTTCGCCCGTGTTTCGCCTCTATTGGCCTCTATAGCGGTGAGTCCATAGTTACTATAGTCTATACTCTTTGGGTGAGTCGATGACATCGCTTACTCTATGACTCACAAGCCGCCCCGCGCCAGGCCTCACAGATCATAGAGTATAGTAATATATATTGGAAATAGAGAGCCGTCTTGGTTCTTTTTTATGCCGACCTCTAATGTCAAGTCAATCACTAGTGCCATCTGTTAATGCCATCCAAAAATAATGTATCTATATAGATAACAGCTGCTACTGTTTAAATATCTAGCTGAACCTTTACACCAGTAGCTTAAGCTAGATATTTAACAGTAGATACTACAAAGTAAAGAGGTTTCGTATATTAAACAACATACGAAACCTCTCTATTTGTAGTATTTACTGTTAAATATCTAGCATAATCATTGCTACTGGTGTAAAGGTTCAGCTAGATATTAAAACAGTAGCCGTTCTTAGCAAGAAATAATTTTAGGTGATGAAAAAAAACAAGTTCGATATTTTATTTATTACATTTATTAAATTTATGCTTCACATAATATGCTTGTGCTGCCAGTTTGATTTCATCCTCACCATCATATTTGATTTTGTCTGATAATATCCTATTGATTGTACGGCACCAACTATATATTAAAACATTAGCTACCGTGTTATTAAAATATTTTTTTAATTGATCTTCATGATAATTACAAGTAAACGGGTACCATTCTACCATTATATCAGCAAGCATGTAAATTTTATCCTTTATTTTGCTTTTTGGAACATTTTCTTTGAGAATACCCGTTACTATTTCTTGCAATTGAATGAAACCTTTTTCCATACCTTTTGAAGGATACACAAGACAGTGGCTACTTATTTTGTATTCCTTAGATCTAATGTAGGCATTTGAAGCTGTATTTTTATCACCGACCATGTCTTTTTTACAGATCTTACAATCTTTGCTTATATTTTTCAAACATTTACTGAGGACCCATCCACATACATAATTTGCCTGTCCCACATCTTTTGGATCACAGTCAATATTTATTTGAGGCACTACAATTTCTTCACCCTCATTACTCGCAGACTGAAAAAGTAGTGCCTCATCATTGGGAACATTAGATTGTTCTTTTAAAAAGAAGTCTAATGAATGTAACACATTATTGTCATCATTTTCGCAATTACTATTGACCGAGTGTGGTGTGTTAAAATTATTTAAAAGTAATGATTTATAGGCACCCTCAAAGTGAATAGTATTGGGTGCCGTATTGCGTACACCATAACTTCTTATGTTCCCAAAGAAGTTTTCTAATGGGTCCTGATTAAAATTCCGTGTAAGCATGGCATCAAATGCATATTTTTCGGATAGTATTTTCCACAAATATTGTATACCTTCAATGGTACGGATAAAATTACTTATTGATGGTACTGTACAATCAATATAGTAGATTTGATCTTTATTATCTTTTTTACTTTTTAGAAATTTTATAGATTTTAGAATTCGCAAGGCTTCTGTCCATAATTGATGATGAGGTGAATTCTTTCTAACACAACTTTTATATATTTTGCCATTGTTGGGATAAAATGTACTTGCATTTAACGAGTCAAAAAGATTGTCCATAATTTTCGTGAATTTTATAATTTGTCGACATTCCACCGGACACACGCCTCTTCCCGTGAGGTGTTCAGCTGCCACAGCGACGCTGTGGCTGAAGATTTGCGCAGCTGTTTTCATCTTCATTTTCTCTGTGTATACATGTCTGACTGTATACAGTACGAATGTTCTGCTATTATTGCGTTTTGAGAGATGGAACCTGAAACAACAGCATGCCATTATTTACAATAATGTTGAATAACAAATAAAATTATGTCAAGTTATAATATGATAAATGGTCAATTATATCCAAATTTATATCAAACTATCTGAGCCCGTGACTTCGTTCGCATGGAATTCGAAAAAAGGGCGACAAACTCATTATTTGCGGTTGGTACAGTAGCTGTTTCTAGGAGTTGAACCGCAAAATTAAGTTTGTTTTGCATTGTTCATAGAGGTAGCTTTCACAATGTGAAAATAAAAGTAGTCTTAGAAGTGTACCTGTAACTGTTTCAGTTGAAGCTTCTGGAAGTGGCAGTGTCACCTGTGGTAATGAATGATCTAAATCAGGAGCAGGCACAGTGACCACTTGTGTTGAAGATAAATCACCTGCAACAGTGAAAAATTTAAATTATATATGTGGTTACATCAGGATGGGTACCTTAACATTATCCACTATGCAACTATTATATGTAGGGTAAAGCAGCCAGTGAAATTACTAGCATGTGATACTGAAGAACTTATACCTCAAGGTGGTCACCACTTACCATCCACCAAGGGCAATAAAAAAAACTACTACCTACTTACAAAATAACCATGGGGAATAAACTTGCCTTACACAAAACTCGACACATAGTTGCAGTAGCAGATGTGGAGCAAATTAAAGGGAGTTATTAAGGCAGCTTTCACTTACCGTGAAGATGTAGTGTAGGAATAGCCATATAATTTAATCGATTATTCCGATTCTTATCACAATCACGGAAATGAATATCACAGATAGAGACCTTCTTCTTATAATATTCATAGTCTGATGGTGTTTCCAATTTGCCACCAACAATATGAACCCAGGCCTTGAAACGCTCAGGATTTCTTTCCATATGTGGAAATTGGTGGAATATTAAAATAAAGAAAATTATAAAAACTGCTAAAAAAAACTAAACTAAAAACTAAACTGAACTAAACTGTTAAATTCACATAAAAATAAAATCATGATAAAATTATTTTGTTTAATATAAAAAAAAACAAAATTCAAACGTCATATTCCGTCATATTCCTGAATTCTTTTCGGCATTTTAATCAAATTTGTCATACTGCCATCTGCAGGATACTTGAGTAAATATAAATTGCTTAGTAATTTCGGATGGTGTCGTTAGAGAGTGCTATTTTCAATTCAGTGGATGATTTGACAGCTTGTTTTAAGTGTCCCCCCCATGTCACAGATTTTGTTTGTGGTGTCTCCTCTATACGTAGTAATAATAGCTCAATGTTTCTCAACGATAAAATATGGTCCTTGCACAGGGTCCTTGTTTATCGTTTTGACAACTCAACCAATTATTGATGTACCTATGTAGGGTAGCTATGGTGACCTTGTTTTTGTTTAACTTTGCACAAGCTCAATCAAGCTTTATCACACAATATATCGGTATTTTTTTTATATTTAAGGCTTAAAAGCCAAACCAACAACCAAACAAATCAAAAGAGATAAGGATATTGGCGTATTACAAAAAAACATATATGATAGATGAGCAAGAGAAAAAAGAGTCCAGAAAAAATTTACATATTTTTACTTTGTACAAAACTCCTAATTAAGTAATATTACGCACTATAGTATACTGGAGTGGGTTGTGGAATGTTATATTTTTCAATGCTTGGATCATTAATGGCATAGTTTTCATCACATGTGAAAGCAATGGTCATAGCATATCTTTTTCCTGACTTAACTTTCTCAACATAATGCAAATTTTCATGGCCACTTGTGAATATACTCAGCCTGCCTTTTCTTGGTTCAATAGTTGTGTTATGTTTTTCATCAATGAATACAAATCTCCCTCCTTCAAAATCAATACCATAATCACTTAGATAAAGTAAACTTGTGTAGTGAAATGAATCATAAGTTTCCTGAAAAATTAATACTATCATTAATCATTTTGCTGTTAATTTCATGAAATTTTATTCACTTTTGAATTGAAATGAAAGAGTAATTAAAAAATTAGAAAAAAATCCTTCACTTGTAAGTACATACTTTATCTACATGGGCATGCCAATATTCATCATGTTTTGTGACTGCTTGTTTAGAAGTAATTTCTGATATAAATGTAGGTGATGTTAAATATATCTTATTTGGTACCACACCAAAATGATGAGCTATTGTGTGTCTAACTTTTTCTTTTACAACCTGAAATAATTAAAGAATTAAAAAAAATATATGTTTTTTAAGTGTAATTATATATTTAAAATTTAACACACCTTGTATAAGTTAAAATCCTCTTTAGTAAATAAATTATTCATGCTTAAAGATTGATAAATATTTATAAAGACCTCTCCTTTAGAAAGTGCTCCAGTATGTAAATCAATCACTGAGGCTCCACCAAAGGAACGGCCATATTTTAAACCTTTTTTGGCAATCGCTAAGAGACCTTCTACTTCAACAGATGACACAACTGTATCGGCGACAAATCGTTTACATTGCCGTGGAAAGCAACCATCGAATGTGTCTATTTCCTTCATGTATTCCACAGAACATTTCAGAATTTGTGCTTTTCCTGAGATTACATCAGTCTGTTTGGCAAAGATTTTAATTCCCTCATCCTTCGAAGTGAAATACACTACTATAAGTAAAGAAGTTATAACCACAACTCTTGATACCACCCTCAGTGGAAGACCTTTATTAATCGATCTGAAAAAAAAAATTCATAAAAATAGAACTATTTATTTATCGTTTACTTACAAAACAAATCTTTATCATTTGCCTCTTCTTCAAATTAATTTTCACTTAATTATTCTTACGGCTTCTCTTTTTCCTTAGCATTTTTATCTTTTTCTACACTTGGCGCGGATTTATTCCTCTTTTTCAGATCAGACATAATTTCTTAATTAAATATTAACTTCGTGTAGCCTAGTTTAAACAATCATATTAATTCCATAAGTCGTATAAATAACATTAATAACGGTACTCCGTACTCGTAAGTGGACGGTGGAATGTATTTTTTATAATCGATGCGATTATGGCGCGATGCCGGAAATTAGAATGCTAAACAATTACCCGTCAATTACCTAAAACAATAAATTGACAGTTGACAAACAGTTGGCATTAAATAATGACGTTTTACCAGTTTTACTTTTGTATCTATTCATCTCCCGACTCTCGTTTATTCTCAAATCATGGGAACTTGGTATGAACGTGTATGTTATTATGGTGATTAAATTAAAAAAAGAGCTACTGGTGCAAACTCAGGTGCAAAACATATATAATTTTTTTAATTTTTAGTTAGTTCGATTCCCGGTCGAAGCAAGTGAATTTTAGAAAATCTTTGAGTGCAGTTCTATTTCTTTTTTACACATAAACATTGAAGATTGCACATAATATAGGAATGTTTCCTTTCAGCACATTTTGCTATCTCTATTATTTCAAGTACTTTCCCTCCAGCAGGGCTATTGTCTAATTTTGACACATTAAGTGATCAACATAGTTTTGATGATCACTGAACTTTGATGTCCACTAAAAATTTAAAGATTTGGTATTGCGTATCTTAGTAAGTGGACATCATGTTACGGTGTATTACGGTGCTTATCAACGATGACACCGAACGTCACTATTTTTTATCGACATTATGCAGCAAAATTAAAAATATATACATTTGGTCGTACATTCCATAAATAGTGATCATATTTAAATCTTACGTGTTATATTAACCGGAACACTTGGGATTTGAAATGTTTACTCTTAAATGGCGCTAAATTCATAACACTTGAATTTTGGTCTGTCTACAATTACAATTTTGGTCGTCGTTTTGTGTACACAAGTGTATTTGAAAGTTAGAAACATAGGCCAGTGGAAATTAACATTAAATTCGCAAAGCACGATGTAGTTCTGAATTTTTGGTATGTTGTTTGGATCAGTTAGGGTGATGTAAATCCCAATTTGCAACTTCGAAAAAAATGTGCTCGCTGCGCACCACGTGATAAACTGCGAAAATTTTGGATTTTTTTCACTTTTTGCTCTAAAAGTCATAAACTATGCGTTTCCGACAAGTATCATTCACTACATAAATTGAGGTTATTAAATTTTCAACAATTTAAGCCTAATAACAGCTCTCTAAACCTTATAACGACTAAACTGTGGCCATTCGAAGATGGTTCATTTTTCCCGAAATATTAAAATTCTTAGTTTTGCTCCCGTTTGAAGCAAAATATTGGCAAAAACCGCTCGTTCCATGAGAAGGTCGTATAATAAAGTTGTAGTGCATTTAATTTTCTTTCATTAGAGCATAGAACAAAGTCTGTGAGACAAATAGTTCACTCACAATATCTGAAAAACAAA